>KV722376.1:0-159065 GCA_001687445.1 Obba rivulosa | reverse complement strand
AGCTTATTCCCCTATTCATTTACTACTTTGGTTGGGCACCATCTGCGATGATGCCCGGAGGGCGTATGTGGCGTCTGTGACCGTTACTTACCTAATATAGCTACTATCCGTATGTTTCTCTCTTAATATTCCTCTCCCTCGAGTCCCCCTCGAATATTCTGATTCACTCTCCGACGTCTCGTACGTATAAAAGGATCCCTGTCTGTTTACCTACGGTAGCGTACTTGGAATCCACCCCGACTCGTATCCTGTGATTCTCGAGTGCGACTCTTCTCTCGTGTGACACCACCATCCTATTCGGGTGCGAGCGTCACAATGTGCTTACGCAATGGCCTCACGTTGCATCCAAACCCTCTTATGAGAGTGAGCGTGAGTGGCCCTGCCCTTCCTCCTGGCAACACATTCGAATTGAGCCTTCATGTCAAAGAAGACGACATGGGGCCCGCTGTGCACTACGCTGGCGAACTGGCATCCTCCGCAACGTGCGTTGAACCAACTGTCCTAGTAAATATATGGGTCTGTTAATACCGATTCGCCGGAACACAGAGGGTCCGCCGTGACAGCGCAGAAAACCTGAAAACATACAGCTGGGATTGAATCTTCCGGACAGCATGGATGCGATTCAGTACTGTTTGAACAGCGTCGATGGGTGCACACGGAAAATGTACGTCCCATACTGTTAGACCGGTGGCCATAAACCGTGCTGTATGCAGTTCAGTCCTGAATCAGCTTGGTCGCTCGATCCAACTGGTTCGGTTCAGTTCAGATTGGATCGGCGGTGTTCGACCCTCAGCTCGTCCCAGACCCAGTCCAGCCCGCTTAGAGGGGTCTAGAACTCGCGATATTTATGCGAAGTGACGATCCAGCGGAGGCGAAGGAGACGACCAAATCAGTATATTGTTTGGTGAACAAAGGCCCAACATAGCAGCCGCCCAGGCACTCGAGGGCCGCGCGCTTGCGATGTCTCGCAATCGGCGTCCGCAGTTCCCAGGATATCTGACGTTACAGCCTCAGACAGTGACAAGACGCCAGCATTTCCACGAAACACAGGTCGAGGACAATGTAGAGATCTCAGTTGCAGACCAGCGCACTCTTGGAGGATCAGCAGATTTGCTTCTGCAAGAAAAGCCTCCTATTGGCTTCGGCTAAATCCCGCGAACCCTCGGTCCCGCAGCTCCCGCCCCGCAACATCGCACGTGCGCAGGTCTGACGGCAGCATGCCTGGAATGACTGAGCTATTCTTGGGGCGCGTCGTGCAAGTGGAGACTGAAGACATGGACTATTTTCGTCCTTGTCCCAGCTGAATTCACCGGCACATCAGGTGGGCGGACAGAACGACGAGTGTTATTCGCGCAGAGTGGTTCGAGCAGCGAGTGCTCGGTGCTGCGGTCATGGGCGGCCTCGTTGCAGGTGATATTCTCGCTGGCAACGGGCCATGGGGGACGCCCGTCGTGGTACACATGGACTGACACTGCTCGGAGGACCATCCGCAGCCCGTGTACCAAATAAAAGCCACTGCCCCACAGAACCTTGCGCTGCCCCTCTTATGAGATTACTGACCCTACCTCCTATGCCCGCACTGACTATGCAATTCGACTGACTTGCAGTGAGCCGCGCTATGACCTCATTTGGCGTTCGTGCGTTAATCACCTTAATTCCATAAGGCAGGCCCAATCTGCGCGAACCTGTGCAGACTCACCGTCTTCGGGGCCACCATACTTCACTCGTTCGCTCGGCTGAGGTATCCGCGCCATGCGTCTTGCCGCCTCTTGTCGACACATCCGCATCAACAGGACAACTCGCTATGTCCTCGTCGTCGTGTGCGTGCTGGTGCGTCATATATAGCGCCTTCCCCTAAGCGGTTGCCATATCGGGCACGCCTTCAGGTCGCGTTGCACTCCATCCTCGCCTTCACACATGAAGAGTACGGCCGCGCCACTGCCCTTTCAAACCTCGCGCCTTGGTTGAATAGAAATGCGTCCGCGGGAGGCTTTGACTCGTTCGAGTTAGAAACGTCGACCGTTGGATGGGCCGCAGAAGCTACACTGGCAGAGGACACTGAGGACTCGGCGTCCACTGCGACGTCTGGTTCACCTGCTGAGACATCTACTAATCCTACCATCGACACTATAGCACCGGAAAACGAGCCACGGAGAGCAAATGCGACACTCCTCATGCTCGCGCGAAATAGCGAACTCGAGACAGCTGCCCAGAGCGTACGCGAGCTCGAGGAGAAGTTCAATTTCAAATTCCACTATCCGTGGATCTTCTTGAATGAAGTGGAGTTCACGGAAGAGTTCAAAGGGTGACTACCATTCCGCGTCGCCCACGGAGTCGCTCATAGTCTTCGCAGGAACATGACCGAGCTCGCCTCGGGCCCGGTTCAGTTCGGTCTCATACCCGAAGACCACTGGTATCAGCCAGATTGGATCGACGAAGAACGGGCTACACAGGGAAGAAATAAATTGGTCGAGGCTGATATTATTTACGGAGGTAACGTGCCTGTGCGCTTCACTCGGCTCACGTATCTGAAGATATCCTCACTCCAGGCAGTGTATCGTACGTGTCATCTGAGATAACGCGCTTCATAGGGATTTATTATGTTTGTCATACCTGCCAGATATCGGAACATGTGTCGTTTTAATTCTGGGGTAAGCGCCCTGCGTGTCGTTCATAACGCGGTTGTTGATCCAGATTGACTAGTTCTTCTATCGGCATCCCCTTCTGCGGGATTACAAATGGTACTGGCGAGTAGAGTAAGCGCGTTCCTCTCATTGAAATGAAATGCTGGCAGCATGATTTACCTACCGACGATCAGACCCGACGTACACTTCTACTGTTATGTCGATTCCGATCCGTTCCTGTACATGGAAGACAACAACAAGACATATGGTGAGTTGAATCACCATGTTCCGCCGTATGAATTTGACATTTCGTTCAGGTTTTACGATCAGCCTCTACGAGTTTGAGGCCACTATCCCAACACTATGGCAGACCGTCAAAGGTGCGTGTTATCGGGAATCTCAAGGGCTCCATCTGAGACCCGGTTCCTCCGTGAAGATTTTACGAGGGACTACCCCCATTTCGTTGCCGAGAACAATTCCATGGGTTTCATCTCGGAGAACGGAGGCGACACCTACAACCTCTGTCACTGTGCGTCACAGCTCCGCTGGAGGGCCTGGTCTCTCAGAGCTAACCCGTTGGTCGCCCTGAATGTGTAGTTTGGAGTAACTTCGAGATCGCTGACATGGACTTCTGGCGCGGAGAGGCGTATTCGAAGTTCTTCAATTACCTCGATCAAACAGGGGGATTTTACTACGAGGTACCTGTCCGTGTCGTACACGACACTCATCACTGACATTTACTTCGCGCATCCGCAGCGCTGGGGAGATGCGCCTGTCCACAGCATCGCAGCCTCGTTGTTCTTACCAAAAGAGAGGATACATTTCTTCCAGGAGATTGGCTACTTCCACAACCCCTTCACTCACTGTCCCTTGGACTGGAACCTTTGGCACAACAAGGGCTGTACATGCAGTTCCTGGATGAGTTTCGGTGAGTGCCCCGAGCTGAGACGCGCCTTCAGAAGCACCTCTGCATCACGCGATCAGCCTCGGAGACCCGGTGCTGACAGCAGTTTCCGGCAGATAACCAAATGTACTCATGTAAAAGGCAATGGGAGGGCATATTCTGACCGCCAGTGCCGCATACCTAGAGCAGACGTGAGCGCACCGCCGTCCATCGATCAGTGGCGAATCGCTCACCCCGTTTCAATCGGGTGTCCCCTTGGAGAACAGCCGGAGGCGCAGATAGGCGCACATGTACTGCCGCCGCGGTGCGAATTCGCCGCACAACACTCCTCGATATACGTGCCACTGCGTGATGATCGCCATATACACCAGTGGCGCTGCCCGGGTAGTTGGCAGAGATGACATGGACAGTGCGCACATGCGTGATACTACATTCTAGAGCTACTGTTATGTACTAGTACCGAGAACAGTGCTATCAAGGTTCTGAAGTATTCAAATTGCTTTGCAGAGGCACCTTGCACAGCATGCGCATGTGTTTCTCAATGACAACTCGAGGGTTATGGGCATATACGGGGGAATGCATGATCTACATGGCTAAGAGGACATGAAAAGGCGAGAACACACGATCAAGACTAACACGAAAGCGACCAGGCAAAAATTACAAATACTTCTACTGTGAGCGAGGGCGCAACACACAGTCCATGGTCATGGAGACACGAAGCTCGACGCACATAACGAAAATGCAAGAAATAAGGATAATGCAATTCTCAATGCGGCACGGAAGAATCTTCATAAGTAGAAGGGAGAATTGGCGCGGGAGTTTTCGACGAGGCCAACGGCATGGCGCATTTTGTTCCGGACACCCTCCATCTGCGTGGACGAGTACGCAGCATAGCCCATTCCGTTGCCACACATTGTCGTGAGCCAGCCCTCTAGGAGCTGGGGTGTCCATTGCACGCCCTTCTGCTTCTGCCCCAGATGCAGAATGTGCGCGATGTCGTATGGGTCGTGCTTTTTGTAACGCACGAGTTTGAGCGCGACAGCCCAGGACCAGCTGACACCGACGAGCTCGAGACCAGGGCAGGCAAATATGGTGTTGATGCGTACGTTGTCGGGCGTCATTGCGTCCGTCCAGATAGGGTCGTACAGGTTCCCATATGTACTGTCGCACATGGGGCAAGAGCGTGGCGTCAGGATATCTCTGAGCCGGCAGAGGAAGGGGCACTCACTCTCTCGCGAACGGGAGGCTGACGTCCGCCTGCGCGTTCATCCAGTCTGCGCCGAGGTTGAACTTCTTCGCGGTCGCAGCGATGCACGCGTTCAGACGTATCGTGGCATCGTGCACACCACGGTTCCTCCACTCCACCTCGAATGAGCGGTGGTTGTAGTCCACGTCGCGTGTGCTCGGCCTGCTTGCCAGCCGCGGGTGCAGGACCATGACTGCGCCACCATGCACCACCAGACGCACAGTATGTCCGAAAGACTTGAGGATTCGAGCAGCGAGATGGTGGAGCACAACGAGGAGGAGCTCGCGGGTGAGCATGACTTCGTTGTGCTCTTTCGGGTGCGACATCTCGGAACGAGGCAGGTAAGGAGAGAAAAGGAGAGAGATGGAGAGAGTGAAGGATGCCAGCCTCAGAAACGGCCACGCCGGTTATAAAACTCGAACATCAACCTGCTGGAATGAAACGTAAATGAGGCCTTTAAGTGCCGGGGAAGGTCGGTGCATGGTGGCCTGGGAGCAAGTCCATTTGGGTTAGGCGCCAGAAGCCTCGACGTCTTTGTCTTGCACACGTGCATCAAACGTGCAGGTACTCGTCCACAAAACCATCGTCGGAAAGTTTACCCAGTCCTATTCTCCTGTGAAAAAACTATCCTAGTCAGTGGATCCTCTGTACTTGACGATTATCTCTTCCGTTTAGCAGCGCATTGCATACCGTGCGGGTCATGAGTAATTCATCCGCCTCCATGCTAGGACCCAATTATCCCTCCAAATATAGCATCTGGCGCAGCCACCCTCGGCTGTAATTGTCCGCAGTCTTCATTGAGGCATCGTAGTCATTTGAATGGACTTCTGGGTGTGTGTGCATGGGAAGAGACGTCAGCGGCGGGTCCCCAGTAGTAGACAGGAATCGCCCCTGGTCCGGACACCTGCCACTTGTGTCTCCTAGGTACTCGCAATTGTTTGCGCCCCATGATAGCGCATGCGCCAGTATCACCGCATGACCACTGCCCCAGATTGGTCTTGTCAGAAATACCACTAGAAGCTCGCGAAGGCGCATTGAGACGTCCCTCGGAGGCTCATATGTGCTTGCACCAAACGCCGGCTCACTTGCGGCGGCAAAGTAAGTCAAATGACAATCAGATGAGCCGCCGAAGCAGTAGATGCAATCGACGAACAGCAGCGCATGCTCGCATGCGACTCTTCTGGCACCGCCGAAGTCGCAGCACCTGTCAACTCGTGCGCATGAAGGGATGGGAGAACACAAGCAGTGGCGGAAGATGGATCATAGAACTTGACTACTGTAAGGTGATACATGATGTCCAAACAAGCAGCGTAGCAACTGATTAGTCATTGATCTGGTTGAAACAAAGCAGTCATACTATTCGAGTGAGTCTCTGCCGACTAATACAATTCCCGATACTGGGATAGCGCAGAGGGTTTTCGTTCATCTAACAGTCACGGAGCCCTTATCATGCTCCCCGCATCCGATAGAGCTGCTGGAACATATCATCGAATAGTTCATATCTGTACTCCGTGTGATGGGCGATACCATATTATACCGTGTGGGTGAGCTACTCACCGGTGTCTCGATACTGTTCAATACAGAGCTCATCGACGAAACACACCAAATTTGACCAGAGAGGAGACCCTTCCTCGAATGCTTTCGCATCAAGAACCTCGCATGCGACGGTCAGTTTTCGGAGGCGGCCACTGGCTGAACGGTTCTGAAGATGTGTGACGAATGCGGTGGCATGAAGGCTCCGCGAAGAATGGTCGGTTCGCAGAGTAAGCGTCTCTAGCTGTGGAGCCATGATGGTATTGGAAGCGTCGGATCTCCGAGATAAGGCAAATAGAACATTTTCTGGCTCAGAATCACCATAAACTAATATGTGCCTCACAAGTGGGAACGAGTCTAGAATGTGTTCCCAGTCCAATATCAAGCTGAATCGGCTCCACATATTCGTTTGTAAAGTGTGAAGTTCTATTGTCTCGATTGCGGCGTCGGAAAAGACCCCACCAATCGCGCTGATTACGCCGGAAGGATTGACGCGCTCTGTAGGTGCCGGGCGTTCCACGCAGATTGACCAGCCGCCTACGTCCTTGTTGCTGAGAGAACAGCACGAATCCTCATCTCCGTGGCGAATCTTGAGACAAACGGGGACGCTGCCGTCCAGTCGCACGAGATCTTTGAGCATCGTGAAAAGAGGGGATGTTGCCTGAGTAAATTCATGGTCGTGAAGCCATCGCTCGTCACGGCAACGTACACCAATGCGAATATCCGAGGGAACATCGAGGCTTGCCAGCATATATTCGACATCAACGAGGGTGCCTTCGAGGAAGAGGTCATGCAGCTTGGGTAGCACGACGTCTCATCTGACTCCGCGCGACGCAACTGCGGATGTGACTTTGGGATGTCTTTAGCGCTCGGAAAGGACATGTGCAGCGACTCCAGATTCGCGCACAGGCGGAGAAAGGGCACCATTGCTGCGAGCGGATTGACGAAGACGTTATCTACGAGCTCCAAATGTGTGAGCTTGTTGAGGGAGGCATCATCGAACTGGAAGAACAGGCACGCCGTCGACACAACACGTAGTTTTGGGAAGCGACTGGCGGGACCGAGGAATCCAAAGCGCGTCGGATGATCTAACAGCAGTTCAAGATGTTCGAGCTCATCGAATCGCAGGTCATAATTTTGGAATATCTCAGTGAGGTATGCCAACACTGGACTGCGGATGGACAGAACCTGGATGCGGTGTGTATGAGTGGAGATAGCCAGCGCAAAAAGCCCGGACCAGAATAAGGGATTGAACGAGGAGGCGCTGGAGTAAAGGGGGCGGGTACTGTCGTATGCGATGCGTGATTGAAGAGGTTTCAGGAAGTCCGGGTTGGTGCGAGAGGGATGGACAACATCGTCATTGGCGTATAAGTATTCGATACGTATGTGTGCATCCCGTGAACGTTGCAGGAAAAGTTGCAAAAGATCGATGTTATGTGTGACGCTGATGTCCGCCCAGAGCAGTGCGTTTGCGAGAGCAACAGCGCGCCAGTGGCGACAGATGCCCATGTATCACAGGAACTGGTAATCTCTGGAGACATGCCCTTCAAGATCCTTCTCAAAGACTATCTTGGTAAGCAACTCAACAGGAAGACGGTTGATTGGGGTGGCGGAATTGTACAGGAAGTTCAGGGTAAGAACGGGGTAGCGTGCCGCGGAAAGTTGTGCCTCAACCCAACTGCGAATTTCTTGGGGCGTAAGTCCTTCCAAAAGCTTTCGATCTCCATCTGACAGTGTAGAAAGGTCACTGTAGAGGGAACTTGGTTGGATGTCTGCCATCCAGCTATTGCTTGCTGTAAGATTCAACACATCATCCGTACTTAGATATTAATTAGAACCTACTTGATGCAACTTCTAGATCTTAGAGGAGGCTTTAGAAGATAAGTCTCCCACCAAAGATCATCAGGTTACCAGGCTCTGCGTATCGGACTTTTAAAGCTCCAGCCACAAGTCCCGAACGCAGCAGTTCCGATGATGACGATAACTGCGCGAATGACAAATGTCAGATGCTTGCGGTCCGCCTCGTTTGCCCGCGGCTTTAGGAGAGAGCTCAACCATAGGAATATCGCACTAGTCTTGACATCGGAATCGTTGCCTCTAATTTACTTTAGGTGGTAGACATCCACGCTGGTCGAATTTGGCATTGAGAATGCGGGTTAATAACAAATCTAGTTCGAAACTCATATGTGGTGGGCTAACGCTCATGCCGGGTATTACCGTAGCACAAGTACGCAATCAGTTTCAAGTCTCGATGGAAAATATTTCTCCCAATCAGTCGTTCTGTGCGAGTCGTTTTGGAAGATGGATGAATTCAAACTGGAAGCTAGATGTATGGGCTGAAAGTAATGGGGAACGCCCAACATTCAGGGACAAGTCTCGATTTGCGCCATTCCACCCTTCGTAATGATGTACATGCAAGCGAGTAGTACACGTGAGTACCTATCTGGTTATCCCCCATTTTGATTCGCAAATGGCTCCTCAGTGAGCCAGTGATCACCGGGCCATACTACTGTGTGCGAGACTGCTCTGCACGCGCCTGGACGAACTTCAGGTCTGCGCTGGGGCGGGGAACAATGCGACATTGAAATGGGTTCGGTGCGCTGTAAACGATTCAGAGTCCCATCCAGTTCTTGGTCGAAGCAGAACGCGTAGATGACATGCAACATACCGTACTAGCCCCCGCTTGAATTCCTGTGTTATCCCACCATCGTCGGGTGGAAAGATGTCGAAGACCGCAAGAATGCTCGCCATGAGGATGAAAATAATATCCTCCGCTAGGTATCGCCCAGGACAAATCCTACAGCGTCCCACAGTCTCGGCATGTATAAGAGACAGCACAGTAGCTTGCATACCTGCGACCAAACCCGAATGCCCATGTAATTGGATCGGGTATATTCTGTGTTTCGTCCAGGAACCGTTCGGGAAGGAAAGACTCTGGGTTATATTTCTCATTCGGCTCATATGCAATAGCCCTTACGGATCTCAGTCAGCTGGCCTTTCTTGTCTACTTGAATCCGAATGTTGACCTACCAAACGTTGGGTAGGACGGTAGTGTTCTTCGGAATGTAATAGCCACCATAGAAGTCATCATCAACTGAACACCTTGGGAGACCTGATAAAGGATGACAGAATAGTCACATGAAAAAAAGTCCCACAAGCCCCAGACTCACCCGTTGGCGTGACTGGTTGCCATCGCATGGTCTCCTTCAGCAAGGCATTGACATAAGGCAGGTCTACACGATCTTGTATAATCGGCAAACGACTATTTCCGATGATAGCGTCGATCTCAGCCTGTGCCTTCAGTTGTTTATCGCGGTGCAGAGCCATCGCCATGATGAACGCCAATAGTGTGGCGTGAGTCTATATCACAACACTAAGTAATAGTCTCTGCAGATATTTGCAAGCTTTTACCGTATCGGAACCAGCTGAGTCGAGTACAAGAATTGGTCAATGCAGATTACGGCAGGGTAGATGAATTACATGCCTCCAAAGATATCACCCGCGACCATCATGACCCTCCATTCAAATTGTGAAATGGACACGTCATTTGGTGGAGATAGTAGCGCAGTATGCACTAGGGAGGGTGGAGCAGTTCCTGCTTCCTGTGAGTAGGCCAAGTCAGACAAGCTATCAGTAAATGGTTGATAAAGCATGCACCCACCATTTCATGCTTGACCTGCTCGAGCGGTCTTCGCCTGACACCCCTGACGCCAAAGAGCAGCTCTCTCCCTTCCCGCGCCTGCCTTTGAAATGACACCCAGGACGGGGCGTATTTAACTATTACAATAGCATTCGTTGTGTGTCAGACCGATTCCATTGCGGCGAGCCACACTCACGGAACGGGAGAAAATCGCAGAGGTATCTGCCTGGATCGATTGCCCTTGTGAAGAAGTCCGCAGCGCGTTCGCCGTCGATAATATACTAAATATGATCGCGAAATGCACGAGTGAACTTTGGGTATTCATAGTCACGAAGCCACCCACAGATGTCTGCATCGGCGAGGCCGGTATCCCGTAGGTGATTGCAATCATGAGGCTTCCGGCACTCCTGGCACCATGGAATCTGAGCTTCAACAACCATACATACTCATGAACCGTAATGTCATGATCTCACGTGCGAACATGATCACTGAATCTCTCCGGACTTTCGAGTAGATGCGTGCAAAGTAACGCTGCGACGTCCTCCTCCATGCCATGGTACTTCTTCACCTGAGCAGGACTCAGTGCCGTGTGTGCGAGCTTGCGTAATGCACGCCACTCTTGACCGTATGGCATCATCGTCACAGTCTGTGAAATGTCTATGAGTGTCATCAGTCAATTATTGTTACTCAGGCATAGTCACCTGGTTCAATCCCATCAATTCTCCTGCGAACACAAAGTTCGGGCGAGTTGAATAATTGTTTGCCCGCTTGTCGAAAAGCTCATTCATAGCCTCCAGGGAGTTCAGGACAAGGATCTTGCTTCCCAGGCCCTGTAACATCACGAGGTCGCCTAGTTGTAATGAGCGTCATAAAGAGTGAACTCCGGAGGGCAACTCATTCTTCCATGACTCACCGTATTCCTTCCTATACCGGGCAAATGTCCGGTGTGCTTCATCCTGAGCAAGAGCACGGATATTGCCTGAGATAATGTTTCCAGGAGGGCCAGGGGGAAGTGGGAAACCTTTTGATGCGTTGGTATGCTGACGATACCTAGCAATACAAAAAACCATGATCAGTAGACTAAGAAGGACCAGCGCATCTGTGAAAAGCATGTTTCCGTGGACTTTCAGCACGGTAGAATAACCAGCTCTACTAAGCCTGAAGATGGTGAGCAGTAAGACGCAGACAAATTATCATCCAGATAAGCAAGGAGCTCGTGTACACTTCGGCATTAAAGCGCACCATCAAATAATGACTGCGATCTGTGCGCGACGCGGGTTTAATAAGCTCCATGATGTCATGTGTACTGATACCACCCCAGTTTGAATGCGAATCGGCGCCACTATGTCCATGTAATTCAGATGTCTCCCAAAAGGAGGTACCTGAGTACCACACGGTTCTTGGCGCTTGTGCTTCAGCCGACTTATGTGCAACCTGCATCAAACGACTTGGATTGCAGACGCAGCCACATGCACATTACGGACTGTTTCGACCGCGCTAGATTGCAGAATCTGATACAGCACCCAACAGCCACTTGAGACCACGTTTGAAGTCCCGGACAAACTTCAGCCCTAACTTGCTCTCTGGAAGGTCAATGTGGAATCCGTGTCCAACTCCAGGATATCTGGAATTTTGGTCAGTGATATGGTATATTGTTGAGCAAAATATATCCGCCATACACTTCGAGCATTGTTTTGATACCAGCTTCTCTAAGGATTCTCTCGTACAGGATGGCTTCATCACGGAGAGGATCTGCGCTGCATACTTGAATGAATGCTGGAGCGAGACCCTTATGGGAGGTGTACAGTAACGGAGAGCACTCAGGATCGAAGGGGCGCGCCCCATATTTCTCTGAATGCAGAGATACGCTGAGCTCAATCATACAGTATCGAACTCGACAGCGCACCATAACAATCATCCATTTCATTCCCGTCGAGGACTCTGGAATCGCCCACAGTGTAATACGATCGTAGATGGTCTTTGTATTGCTCCGGGTATGCATCAGGGTGGACAACCGGGGGAATCTGGAGTAGCTGCCCCGTAATCCTCTTGTCTTCGAAGAAGGGGTCGTCCCGTGCACGATGCGCGAGCACAGCCGCGAGATTAGCACCTGCGGACGTTCCTGAGAGGATGAAACCCTTTTTCAGGGAGGCGTAGAGCAAGGAAGCATTCTCAGCCGCCTAGATGTGTAGCGCTGGCCAGTAAGATCCAGAATGATATCAAGGAAGACAGTAATACCCATTTCAGACCCGCATATGCGTCGTTCAAAGGCACGGGGAATGGGTTCTCGGGAGAGAGCCTAACTACTTAGCCCAGCGCATAACGATATGGAGCTGCATGTACAGACATACCTATAATTGATGTTGATCACCACAATCTGCAGTTCAAAGCAGATCGTTCGGAGGAACAAGTCATCATTCTCAATCGAGCCGAATACCCAACCTTAGAGTATATCAATGAGACGAAACAATAGTCCATGAACCGTGACCGACCACCACCGTGGGTCCAGTACAGAAGCGGAAATTCCTTGTCTTGTGCCCCTGAGGGTGTCGGTGTAAGGCATCTTACGGTAATACTGCCGCCATCTACTAGAACAGAGTGGTCTTGTACCCTGTACTCCGATTCTGTGGAAATCCCAGTCAGCCTTGGGTCTCGGTGGTGTCTACCAATTACACTAACCAGGCGGAAGGAACGGTTCATTGATGTTCCTCACTGCAGCAAGTAAGGCGTCATTAAACTGCCTTCTCGCAAGCGATAAGTCTTCCAAAGGAGGCTCGGGTGGAGGGAGACTGTCCAGGAGAGCGGCATATTCAGGATCGAGAAGAGACGGATCGTCGGAACATGTCATGATCTCTGAGGTTCGTGAGCATTGTCGCAGATCTTAAATATGCCACAAGCGCCTTCCCCGGCGTCTTGATCGCAGCATGATCCATCATTGCCGTGACGCCGCGTGGGGCTGCGCTTTCGCACCAGCTAGGACATGTAACATTTATCGCCAATGCCGTCATCGACACATTTTCCCCGGGTGTGAGCTAAGGTGAGTGCATCACCGTTGAACAGCAATAAACCTACTGACTATTGATCATTGGACCCGAATCGAATCGACAACCTTGTAATGATTGGTTAGAGCTTTCCCGGAACGTTACGTATACATATGAAATTCGGAGAGTTTATGTTGGAATCTCTTAGGTACCGCCCTGCAAGCAGCCACTTTAGTCCGTACTTGAAGTCTTGAACGAACTTCTTCGCGCTCTTGCTCTCCGGAGCATAAATGTGGAATCCGTGTCCGACGCCTGGGTACCTAGATAGCACGCATCAGCCAGACAGCTCAGGAAGAAGGGTGAGTGATGTAAGCTTACACTTCCAGCTTGGTCTTCACACCGTCGTCTCTAAGAAGCCTTTCATACAACAACGCTTCGTCGCGAAGAGGGTCCACGCCGCAGACCTGCATGTATGCTGGAGGCTGGCCCTTGTGAGAGGGATATAACAGAGGGGAGCACTCCGGGTTGGTAGCAGGGGCCCCATATTTCTCTATGTAGCACAACTTGAGGCCTTTCAGCGATCGGTGGATGCTTGATCACCTACCATAGGTTGCAACCATATGTGCCTTGGCAAGCAATCTTGCGTCGCCTGTCGTATCGAATGACAATAACTCGCCCTTATATCTGAGAATCATGAGCGGCTAACAACTTCAGATCAGACCTTTCGTACTCGTCAGGGTACCCGCCTGGGTGGCAAATCGCGGGTATTTGGAGTAGCTGACCCGTAACCCTTCGTCCTTCGAAGAAAGGATCGTCCTGTGAGCGATGAGCTATAACCGTGGCGAGATTACCACCCGCGGAAGACCCAGAAACAATAAAACCCTTCGAGGGATCCACCGACAGAAGTGGGGTGTGATTCACTGCCTTCGTAAATAAGATTCATCGTCAGTTTAGTTCCTCTTAAGTTCGGTGAGAGAATAGAGCTTCACCCATTTCAGAGCAGTGTACGCGTCATTGACGCCAGTTGGGAACGGGTATTCCGGAGCGAGTCTAGTGAATGAATGAGGGCGAGGAATTACCAAACAATTAACGAGATATCTGCTACCTGTAATCGACATTGACTACGGTTATTTGAAGCTCGACGCAGATAGTTCTGAGAAACATGTCGTCCATGTCGAGATTGCCAAACAACCAGCCTAGTTTGGTTTAAGTGATGCAATCGTAGCATGCTTTCTGGATGACGGACCACCACCGTGCGTCCAATACAGAAGGGGGAATGTCTTGTTTTCTTGGCCTACTGTAATGGGCATCAAGCATCTAACAGCAATCTCTCCGCTATCCACTGGTATCTGGAACTCTTGTACCCTATATTCTGACTCTGCGCAACCGTCATAAAACAGCTTGAAGGATCAGGTACGCTCAGGCTTACCATGCGGAAGGAATGGTTCGGTCGCCTTTCTCGCAGCAACAATTACTAGCTTGTCGAAGGCCAGTCGGGCAGACACCATATCGCCTGGAACGGGGCCAAAGCCTGGCATCTTATCCAAGCAGGCCTCAACCTCAGGATCGGGAATGGCCAGGTAATCGCGGTTGGGCATAGCGTATATTATGCGAGAACAGCGTCGCCACTGGTGCCGTGCATCCGCCAATAAGTGTTCGCAAGTGCTCTTCGCCAAGACGAAGATCTCATTATGCAGCAATGTCTATTGATAAGCAAGTGCCTCTGCGAGTAAATTCATTGCACGACAGTGCTTTTCTCACATCTCGTACGAGGTTCCGAGGCTCTGGTAAAGACCGCAAGTTCCCATTGAGATTTGAATGAATGCCACGGAACCCCGCTGAGCCGGCACGGGCCGGAGAATCGGTATTGAGTGAACGGCAACGTTCAGCTGACTGCTAAGAGCATAGAATAGAAACAAGCAGGTTTTCTGGAACCAGGAGGTCGCCGAATGTCGAGTATAGAAACGTCTTACAATGTTTCCAGTGTGCAACAGACTCGCGGTAGCACGTGCCACGCGGGACGTGAATCAGCCACGTGCGCTTTTGGTCACTGTCACTGGTCAGCCCCGCTGACGAGAAACTCACGCGGGCGGGTTGTTTCAGACGCCGGTCCAGAGCTGGAACTTCGAATTACTGCGACCCTCAAAGGAGGCATGTTTGATTCTTGTTTATTATACGAGTAGGCGAACGCGATCACAAACATTGTTTGAACGCAACCAACGGGATACAAGTCAAACAAGACTCCCCGAGACCAAACGACCATCTAAGCATTGAAAACTTGGGCATAGCCTGCGATTCGCACGTTGACCCGGCGAAGAGTGATTGACAAGCGTCAACAATCCCGAGGCCTCCGATGTGATAATTGCATACCGTGGTCCCTGAAATTCAACAACAGTTGCAGAATCAGATTTGCAAAATCAATATGTAAGTTGATGGTACATGAAGCTTGGGAGGAGCGGTAGATGATCAGGATCCTCAAAGCGGCATGTGATACTGGATACAACATCATAGACTCGATTTCTACTCACGTGGTTCCTAAGAAAGACAGAGATTCGGGATTTGAATCTCTTAGGCACCGCCTCGCAGTAGCCATTTCAACCCATCCTGAAAATCTTCGACGAGCTTCTTCGCGCTTTTGCTCTCTGGAGCATAGATGTGGAACGCATGCCCGACGCCAGGATATCTAGTGTATGCTGATCAGCACGAAATTCAAGCTGTGGGATGGAGCGGTAACCGACACTTCTAGTTTGGTCCTGACGCCGTCCTCTCTGAGAAGTCTTTCGTACAGGATTGCTTCGTCACGCAAAGGGTCTATGCCGCAAACCTGTATGAACGCGGGGGGGAGGCCCTTGTGTGAGGGGTACAGCAGAGGGGAACACTGAGGGTCCGTAGCAGGGGCATTGTATTTCTCTATCCACGTACTGAGACGCACCACCTTTCAGGAAAGAGTATAAGCACGTACCATAAGCGTCAGTCATGTGTGATTCGGAGAGTAACCTGGGATCGCCGACTGTTGCATACGACAACAATTCGCCCTTGTATCTGAAAACCATGAGTAATTAGTAGGCCAGATGGGAGCACACTCGTACTTCTCAGGGTAACCGTCGGGGTGGCAAGTCACGGGAATCTGGAGCAGCTGGCCTGTGACCCTCCGTCCCTCAAAGAAGGGATCGTTTTGTGCGCGGTGGGCCAATATGGTGGCGAGATTGCCACCGGCGGACGCTCCACCGACCAGGAAGCCCTTCGAGAGATCCGCAGAGAGTAGTGAGGTGTTGTCTGCGGCCTATAAGTTTGTAATATCACGAATATCATCAATTGTGTCCCGACAGAACCCATATAACGGAGGTATCTCACCCATTTCAGGGCAGCATAGGAATCGTTGACGCCAGCTGGAAATGGATATTCTGGCGCGAGCCTGATAGCGTAATCAGCATTGGTTGAAATATCTGCTCATTAGGAAATTTCTTCAGACCTATAGTCCACATTGACCACGGTGATTTGGAACCCCACACAGATAGTTCTGAGGGTCAGATCGTCCAACTCAAGACCGCCGAATACCCATGCTAATCCAAGTTCAGGGAAGCAAACATGGCATGCTAGATGAACGACGGACCGCCACCATGGGTCCAAAACAGGAGAGGGAATATCTGGTTTTCCTGGCCTGCCGGAGTGGGTACCACGTATCTGATAGTGATTTCCCCTCCCTCCACTGGTAGTTGATAGTCCTGTACCCTGTATGCAGACTCTGGACGGGCATTAGACAACAGATAAAGGGCTATGTATGTCTAGCTCACGGGGCGGGAGGAACGGTTGGGCGCTCTTCCTTGCAGCAGCGACTACCAAGTTGTCAAAGCCAGCCCTGGCAGTTGCTATATCTATATCGATTGGAATGGTTCCGGAGTCGGGTAGCTTAGCCAAAGCGACCTCGACCTCGAGATCGGGGATGGCAAGGTAATCGCGGTCGGACATGGTACTGAATCTGATATCACAGGGATTAGTCGCGTTGACCGTCTTATACTAGTACCAGGAACTGCTGTGATGTAAGTACTCACAAGGAAGAGAGTCGCTAGTTGTGCCGCATATGCGCCATAACCACTCGGAAATGCACTGTGCCACGATAAGGGTGATGGTGCGATTATATTTCTAAGCGCAGCAGCTCTGTGAGAATCTCTCTCCTTTGATATTGACCTGATCTCCCAACGGATATCGAAGTCATCGCAGGCCGTTGACGTGAGAGTCACGTACGTTCAGCTGACCTGGGGACTAGTAAGACAAGGCTTCCGAACAGAACAAGTAAACCAGCTGACTTAC
This sequence comes from Obba rivulosa, assembly GCA_001687445.1. Lineage (NCBI taxonomy): Eukaryota > Fungi > Basidiomycota > Agaricomycetes > Polyporales > Gelatoporiaceae > Obba > Obba rivulosa. Next base: position 141,826 of record KV722376.1, on the reverse strand, counting down.
ACATGTCTTTTAAAGTTTAGTCTCAGAGTCTTCGTTCAGTGCTCTCAAATTAGAATCTCGCAAAGGGTTCAAAACTTCTGTAACTCCGCAGGTGTTGTGGTCAAGGAGGGCAGAGAACGAGACGTAGGTATAGACGCCCGCTGCGGGGCCCTAGCTCGCGTGCCGCGCAGACTCAGCGCCTTCCAGCGTGGGACCTCTACACTTGTGTCTGAGTGACTTGGACGGTGGCGGAGCAGGTCGCTCTGCTCAAGCAATCTATGCTCATTTGACTTTACAGCCAGTCCTTGGCATGCTGTATTTGTTCTGGACTCACTTCTACGATATCTGGTCCGAGTAATATCCTGAGCAGCCTGGTCTGAATGTTGCATTCCGTGTTCGTTAGAAATGCTGTCCATTCAACTGTGTGATCATTCTCCATGTAGACCGTGCATCAAATGATACAGGATAAGGCCTCTGGTTCTAAAATCTTGCATCTTTACGAGTAATACCGTCTCCTATCCTGTGTCACATAGCGCCACACGCGCCCCAGCCGACTTCACATTCGCCCTGGAGCGAGGAACGATACGGCATCGAAAGCCTTAAAAATGCTGTGAATGTCTCAGTGAATTCGGCTTCTACTCCGGGTAGAAATATCAGGGGACAAACCGAACTACTCCTTGCTTGGACTCCTGCATTATTATACCCTCGAGTGGAAATATGTCGAAAAGTGTGAGTAGGCTTGCGATGAAATTGGAGATAGAATACCGTTTAGGACAAATTCTGCAGTCACAATGCGATGCACGTATATTCACCTCTGCGCCCGAAAAGAGCGCGGATGTTGCCTACGTCTTTGAGAGAATCAAACATTAATTAGAAATCTCTTGGAGTTGCAGACAAGCAATTAGAGTAAAATCGTGTCCTCTGCTTGATCGAAGATGGTGAATGGGCAATCATCAATGTACAGTGCGATATAAAAGAAAGCCACATGATGCCGTGATCTGAACCTCATGTAGCAACAATGGGCCCCAAATCGTGTGGCTGCGTCAGGTGCTCTGATGGTCGAGGTGTAATAACGCACTGGTGTTACAATCCACCGCAGTCCGGTTGCTTTCCAAGAGAAGTAGGTTCCTGTGTATCATACGGTTTCAGAGAATCTGCCGCTCATCTATCACCTATCTGAAACGATCCTTAACATTTTGAATGTGCACTCACGTCAACCAGATGGCGAAGCTCTCGTGACGCAACATAGCAATCACTCTGAGGGTCAGATCGTCCCAGTCAAGACCACCGAATACCCAGGCTGTTATAAGGTCAGTAGTCCGACTATGGCACGATCAGCGAAATACCGGACCGCCGCCGTGCATCCAAAACAGAAGAGGAAATGTCTTGTTTTCCTAGCCTGCCGGAGTGGGTGCCAAGCATCTGACAGTGATCTCCCCACCCTCCACCGGAATCTAATAGTCTTATATCCTATATTCAGACTCTAAGCGACGATAAGACAGTTGCTCAAAGGGTGATCTGTACGACCAGAGCACCAGGAGGGAGAAATGGTTCGGCTGTCCTTCTCGCAGCAGCGACTACCGAGCTGTCGAAGCCCGCTCTGGCAGATGCCATATCCACACCGTGCGGAACCTGATCCGCGTTATCTGGAACAGCCTCTGATGGGTATCTTGTCCAAAGCGGCTGCGACTTCGGGATCGGGGATGGCCAGGTATTCGCGGTCGGACATTATGCTATGAGCTACGTGACAACGAAGGGAAGAGTTGTGTCGACGGTCTTATGATGGTGCCAGAGATCGATAGAACTGGGTGACCACAAATACAGGGTCGCCAACCGTGCCGCAGGTTTTCGTTAAGTATTCGAACATACGGCCGTACGGCTCGGTCAGACTCTGTGGATCTTATACTTAACGCGGTGCCATCAGTAAGCATAGTATCTCTGTGAGAAATTCATCACACCGAAGTGAAATTCCCTACCACACTGTATCATATCGTCAGTCGTGCCGCAGATGCTTCATAAGTATTCGAACATTTGGATTGCTCAGCCTAGCTGGATCTCATACTTAACGCGGTACCATCAGTAAGCAAAACACCTCTGTGAGAAATTCGTCGCACGAAAGTGAACTTCCCTACGCCTGCATTGCATATGCACCACATCGGCATCAGCTTCAAGACTCCACGTTTTAGTGGACAGGACACTAGCCATTAAGAGCCGTAATGTGAGAGCTCGTCGAGTCACTGACAATGTCTAGCTGAGTGCCGGTGAGTCAAGAGAGCAAGCAATCAGATCTTGGGCCATTCGAGAACTTGTCAAATCAACGCTTCCGAGAGACGGCCAGGGACCGCGGAGAACACTCCAGCGTGACACGTTCAAGAGCTGCACTTGTGACTTCATCACGTGTTGTTACAACTCTGCGTGTCCCGGCGTCACGTCGCACGCGTTCGAACTTCGTCTCTCCGGCTCAAACGTTCAAACGTTCAGGCAGTCCCTGTTACGAGGTCGCCGATGCTTTATTTATTTATTATGACACAGTTTTATTGCGGCGCAGCCTGGATAAAAGCCATAATGTCTCATATTTCTCCACACAGCAGTCATTTGATGCTATCCTTGAAATCTCGGTCGAAGTTATTTACTGAGACCCGCATATGTATAATTCAGAGTGGCGGTAATAATGAGTGGTGTGCTCCAACATGATACATTTCAGCGTGCCACAATTCGTGCTAGGCGTACATATATACTACAGTGATGGTTAAGTATAATGAGTGGTGTGCTGCAACCTGATACATTTCAGCGTGTTACAATTCGGACTAGGCGTACATATATACCTGTGACCAATGTCGACCACAATAATCCATGTGTCAACGTAACATACGGGAATTTCTCAAGCACCACCCTGCAGCAGCCACTTCAATCCGTCCTTAAAGTCTTGGGCGAACTTCTTCGCACTCTTGGTCTCCGCAGCCTGACCGTGGAATCCGTGTCCGACGCCAGGGTACCTATAGTACGTCGATCAATGTGATACCAAAGACGTAAGATAGAGTGGCAATCAACTGACACTTCTAATTTGGTCTTGACGCCATCCTCTCTAAGTAGTCTTTCGTACAGGAGCGCTTCATCGCGCAGAGGGTCTGTCCCACAGACCTGTAAGAAGGCCGGAGGGAGGCCCTTGTGAGAGGGATACAACAGGGGGGAGCACTCGGGATCGGTAGCGGGAGCCCCGTAATTCTCTGTTCACGTATTGAGGCTCATCCCCGTCGTATGAGAGCATAACCACGTACTATAAGACACGCGCAGATGTTCCCCGGTGACTAACCTGGGATCGCCAACTGTTTCAAATGACAGCAATTCGTCCTTGTACCTGAAGACCATGAGCTTTCAGTGGATCGGACGGGAGCGCATTCGTACTTCTCAGGGTAAGCGTCTGGATGGCAAGTGACGGGAATTTGGAGCAGTTGTCCCGTCACCCTTCGGCCCTCAAAGAAGGGATCATGTTGCGCACGATGGGCCATTACCGCGGCGAGATTACCGCCGGCAGATGTTCCACCAATCAAGAAGCCCTTCGAGAGATCCGCGGAAAGCAGTGAGGCATTGTTCGTGGCCTCGCCATCAAGAGGATCAGCTATACTATAGTAGAACACTTGTAGCAAGGATGCCTCACCCATTTCATACCAGCATATGCATCATTGAGGCCAGTCGGAAACGGATATTCTGGCGCGAGCCTGAAAACTGGATTAGACTGGAATAAGATGAACCTCATAGAAAGCTTCCGAACCTATAGTCCACATTAACCACAGCAATTTGGAACTCGACGCAGACAGCTCTGAGGTTCAGATCGTCCATATCAAGACCACCAAATCGCCAGCCTGTTCCAAGTTCAGTAAACCAAATAGTATGATCGATGAAGAACGTACCCCCGCCGTGCGTCCAAAACAGAAGGGGAAACGTCTCATTTTCCTGGCCCGCTGGAGTGGGTGCCAAGCATCTGACAGTGACCTCGCCATCCTCCACTGGTATCTGATAGTCCTGTACCCTATATTCGGACTCTACGCGATCATGAGACAGTTGCTTACAGGGTGGGTCTGTAGGGTCAGACGCACCAGGAGGGAGGAATGGTTCAGCAATCCTTCTCATAGTAGCGACCACGAACCTATCGAAGTTCGCTCTGGCTGATGCTATGTCAACAGCGCTAGGAACCTGGTCCGGGAAGGGTATGTTCTCCCAAGCGGCCGCGACTTCGGGATCGGGGATGGCCAGGTAATCGCGGTCGGACATCGTGGCTGGAAGCTACGCGAAGACGAAGACAAGAGTTGGCTCAACAGCCTTGTTACTGCTGTCAGGGTGTGCTGGAACTGAAGTGATCGCAAGCACCTCCATTAAGTATTCGAACATACGGATCGACAGATGCGGATCTCATACTTCACGCGCCATCAGTAAGCGCAGTATCTCTGTGATAATTTGATCGCACCCGAGCGAACTTCCCTCGGAATCGCACGCATTGCATACGTAGCACATCGGCATCAGCTTGTTCCTAGTGGATACACACTAGGGCCGTGACGTGAGAGCTCGTCGAGTCATCGACGATGTTCAGACTTCAGCTGACTACCGGCAAGCCAGAAGAGCCAGAAAGTAGATCCTGCGACGAGATTCAGGGACTCAAGCAATTCCGATGATATTACATAGACAGAGCGAATATTCAGACGATTCGAGGGTCCACGGAAACTGCCAAGCCGACCTCTGATAGTCGATCACGTGAAGCAGACGCGCTCTTTCGCGCCTGCGGCGGCCGGCCGCACCCAGCTGCAGCTGCCAGCTGATGTCCGCAGGCGATGCGTGATAGCCCATCATAGGCTCAAAGGCAAGCCACGCTCGAGTCAAATAGTTCAGCGTCGAATTATCATGTCTACGCCCAGATCACGCCCACGCAGGCTAGTAGCATTGACTCATAACATAAGGCGGTCCAACAAAACCTACAAATTTGAATTACTTGCGTAGCACATCAATAATAGCTGGCGAGCTTGTCAAGGCCTTCAGGTATCTATGAGATGGTCCGATTCAGTGGTGCAAGGGAAGGACAGATAAGAACATGTGAACGAACCTTCCAGCCATGACTTTGCGCCGCTCTTCGATAGCCTTCGAGGGCCTCTCCGATATGGTAAGGCCTATACAGAGAGATCAGATGGCTTACAAGGCACGAGTCTCACGTTGCACGCACGTATCCCAGTTTGGAGCAAGTCGAGCCGGACGAGGGTCAATGTTAGATATCGCAAGCTTGATCTGCAGGAGCACCGCGGAGATACTGCGAACGGACATCAATACAGACATCAAGGTCATCATTCGATATGTGGGAATCACCTATAACTAGGCAACCAGCCTACAGGGTAGGATCGGTTTAGCCCCGTGATGAGGCGTGAAAGGAAGCTATTCTCACCATCGGCTGTCAACAGATCCATGCACATTGAACCACCTAGGGAAAATGTCACAGAACATCCTGCCATCACTGGCAATGACAAAACATACCTCCAGTAATATGGCCTCCGCCGCCCTGCATAACTCCGGTTATGAGGTTTCCCGGAAAAGTGAGTACACGGAACTCACATGGATGAACGGAAGGAATCTGGGCTTCAAGATACGAAAGAATGGCGGGGAATGCGGAAACGTGGGTGGAAACCTAATTTCGAAGACCAAAGAATTCACACCACTGGAAATCCCGTCAGGTGACCGGAATCAGATCCACAACAATGTGCATACCGTGTTTCCAAGTCTTGCGAAATGGGGAGTTCTGGCTCGAAGGAGTGGAGCTCCACGATCCACTGGAAGAGATTGTCCCCGGTAAGATCCTGAGGCATGTACCAGCCGAGCTCCCTGAAACTCTTCGCCTCTTTTTGCTCACGCAGCATGGCTTTCAGCTCGCGTTGCAGTGCCATCGTCGCCATAGGAGTCGCATCTACAGGCGGGGGCATAAGCTGTGCGACACAAGCCTGTACCCATGCCGGATCATGCTCCCAATCATTAACTTGAAAGGTGCTATCCGCGCCGTCTTCGAAACCGTCGTCCGGTTTATTGGTATCCGAGGCCCCGGCGTGCGTTTGTCTCGCGCTATCCCCTGCTATAACGGCCTCGTCATCCTCGTCATTTCCCTCTTCGAAGTGCTCTGAGAGTCGTTCCGCCAACATTTTACCAATCTTGTATGTTGGGTCAGGTATGCGAATACGAGCGTTTGCCAACGTCAGCGGGTGCATAGGATCCAGGGAGACGGAAGGGATGGCGGACAGAGTAGTATCAGTCTCTCCGGGCGGCAGTAGAGATGGAGCGGTTGTGGCTGAGGCGTAAGTCTGAACGAGCAGATAGCGGCTAGCGAACCACGGCGTCGTCAGAGATACAGTCATCGGAAATACCATTTACATACCAGATTATCCACTCTGTATGAGGTACAACAAAGTAAGGATGACTGCTAGTGAATTTGGAAGGGAGGTTCACGATCTCCGCGAGCGCCATGCAACGACCGGCAGGAATGACGCTGTTCCGCCATCTGGATCCAGCAGGGGCGGCGTAGCCTGAGCCAGATACCATGCCGTCCTTGGCAAAGTATACACCTACGATGAGTTTAGCAAAGGAGTCCAGGATGAGCTTCGAGTTGCTAGAGCATTACCATGGCCAAAAGCACGTCCATGAGCAACTGTCTTGTACCAGAGCCCGTGGCGAATGATCTAATAGGGTAGGAGACGTAAGATTAACTTGCTGCCCGACATATTTCCCACATACAGAGTGCCAGTTCTTCATCGGCGAACCGTGGAAAGCCTTAAGCAAATTATCAGCATATGGCGACGGCGATGAAGATTTATACGTACATATAGGGACGGGTATTGCTTGGCATTTTGATCCTGCTGCTGAGCACTGTGGACGGCATCCCGGAACTTTGCTTCAGCATCGGCCGCCCCAACACTGAAACGAAATTGCCGCCAGGAGGAGTCTTTCATTTGACAATAAGAAGTAAATCACAACGACAGTCGCACAATTGAATGCATAGTACATACCAATATTCTGCACTAGGTCCTCTTCTGCCCTCAGCTCTTCTAGATGAGCGGTACATGATGCTATACACCTATGGGAAGACTTGTTAAATGTCGGCTTTCGGACATACACATGTTGCATCACTTACCACCGGAGGATTAGCCACGCGGCGTCAGGTATAGTAGGGTCGATATCTTTCAGCTTGGGTTTGGCCCGTCCAGGCTTGGGGTTCTGTTCCAGATGTGCCTTCATATTCATTACCTAACGAGCACAGATGAGGGCTTGACGCTTCGGCAACAGGTTGGGCACAGTTAAGGACGTACCGAGGGTAGTTGATCGATGAGGCTGGCGATGGTACTACGCATCTGACATCCATTTCGACTCAGCAGGAGAACTGAAGGGGAAGACGAGGGTCTCATACTTCGACGAGGCTCAGCTCATCAAATCCACATAGTCCGTCACCATCGACTTTCACGTTGGAGGGTTCAGGCGGGCCGAATATATTCGGCTTGGGCACTCGCAGCCCCAAGCCAACGGGTAGGGGTTCCTCCAAGCCATGTTCAACTGCGGCCACGTACGCAAAGTTCACCAGGAGATCTACAGTTTCAGGATTGGTGCAGATCTCGTACTGAAAAAAACCCGTACGACGTCATGACGCGCACTTCCGAAGGTTGTTCCATGTACTTGCCTCAAGGGATGCGCCACGATTATGGATGTAGTATTGGTACGCGCAGAGCTTCCTATCGCAGACGGAAGGCCTCAGCACTTCGTAATCCTTATTAAGTCTATTGTGGCAGACAGGACAGTATCTTGCACACAGCTGCATGGTTTTGGATCAGAAGTCATTGGCCTGTACACCCTGCGCACTCACTGTAAGACGTCTCAAAAGATAGCAGAACGCCACCAGAGGCAAGTTCAGCGACTCCCTGTCGCTATGGGAAAGGAGAGGGTCCGGAGGTAGATTATATGTCTGGGATAATTCGATCTCCTCATCTTCCGCGATACGAATCCTCTGCAGAGGTAATCAATGGGATCGTCGAATTAGAGCAGATGAATGAAGATAATGACGGTATGCACCTCTCGCATGGACTTAAAGATGTCCTGCGGATTCTTTTGCAATCTTTCCGCCTCCCAGCATAGGGTTTCCGCGCCAGCCCATCCGAGATCATACTTCAGTCTGACTTGAACGACCCTCAGGAGATAGGTATTGAGCAGTGTCTCTAGAGAAGGACTCAAGCTGAATACTCGGAACCCGTCATCTTGCCTAACCGCCTGCTCAGATTCAGGAGGCATCGAGTCATCTCTGGGCGCTGGTATATGCGCAGGATCAGGCTCGGATGCGAGCATAGGATTGACAAGAGATGGCAGGGGAGGGACGTTCTCCTTCAGACCAAACGTGCGTAAAGTATCCGCTACGTGCTCTGTGTCTGGCTTGTATCGAGTTGTAAGCCCTATTTTGAACTGTGGCGTGACACCTCGCACGGCAGCGGTTGTGAGCATTGTCCCATCGTTCCCACAGATGGGGTAGGCGCCTCGTAGGCCAGATATCAGTAACGTCAGATGCTGGGAACGGGATAGGAGTGTTTTATCCCATGCCATGAGAGCCCGGACAGGTATATCGCGGGCAAGGATAACAATGGGCAGAGACACTGATAGGGCGAAGTCGTTCGTCCCAAAACGAACCATCCCCGGTCTGAATCCATTGGCCACTATTTCAATGAAGTCTCTGTATGGATGGTATGGGCGGAAATGATGAATGTGGGCATCTGATGTAATGTATGGACAACCGTACCTATGCAGCGCAGCATTGGCCACAATGTTCTCATGTTTCGTGTCAATACCGGATTCGTCGTCTGATTCGCCGACATACATTCCCATGTCATCGTCGGTTTCAAACTCATCCTCAATATCAGTCTCATCTTGCGAGTCGCTGGACTTGTCAGCAATGGAAAGACGAGTGAGCAGCTTCTTGAGCATCTCGTCCATTGGTTTGGAACTGTCTTCATGCAGCCCCTGAATTATGTCCATGACTCTGGGTGGAACATCTGCCTCCTGAGAGAAGCAGAAGTACTGGTGGTTGGTAGGATATTCCGATGTATCTGGGTGCGAGTCAGTATCGGTATCAGCCGGCGAGAATGGATCACACTCACCGGAGACGAGAAAGCCGAGTGACGCCAAACGGCTCTCATCAGCTCGCAAGATTGAACATTCAAAAGAACCCTCATCATCTCCTGCTTGGAGACCTAAACGATACGCAAGATTATATATACTCAGAGATGCCAGTGTGTCAAGAGACGTACCGTCGATACGAAGCCCTCGGACGTTCCAACCTCCTTTGCATTCGCCCTTCAAGAGATCAAGGTCGGCTGTAAACCTCTTGCGACCCTTCATGTTCCTGTGTGGATGGGTGTTAGGGGACAACTTGAAGTTTGGAGTGGGCGACTGCGCCATCCCATCCGGCGCGGCAAACGCCGTTCCGCCTGCGCACGAAGCTGATGTGGCATCTGCTGCAGAAGTCTTCTGACGTTTAGGGATACCTTCAGAGCTCGAACAAAGCTTGGATAGGGAACGTAATCGCCGTGTCATATCGATCCGATGGACTTCGAAAGCACCCTCAAGTGTTATTTCTGCGTGAATGCACGTCTCTGCTGTCTATTCATACGAATTCGCCTGGTCAACAACTTGTATGCGGTCGTCAGTGCGGTGTGATCGATAGATGTTGGAAAGGAGTGACAAAAGATCGCAGAGTATTACCGCCACAGTCGCGCATCGCGGCAACGCGCGGGCCCAAACCACGCGCGACGTGACTCGCACGTGTATCAACCACGTGGACCCTTCACCTCGGTGGACGGACGGACGAGCAGACGGACCACAACATCAAGTGTTCAACGACGTCGCCATGTATCACAGCCGAATCAGCGCATTTCAGCCATAAATTGAGACAGTGAAGCGCACTATGATACATCCAGATGAGACACAGTAAACTTGTAGGTTATGAGAAAGGGGCGACTGAAGATGGGCCATGACTGAATCGTCCGGAGAAATAGCTTGCGGGAACCTCTAATGCATGGAAGAGAAACACCAGATACAGCGAAAGAGATGCGTCTATGAGTGGTTTCTATAACGTGTCGGGTCCATCCCAAAATCTTACAAACTGAAAACCCCTCCAGCCCGACGCCGCGAGCCAATGGGGTGAATGAGGACGAGAGATATGCCGAGACCAACAGTAAGGCCGATAGACACTGACACCAATTGCAGTGCAGTCTGGAATCCGGAGAGATATGAGGTATTGTTATTCGAGCCTGCTACGCTTTGAGAGGCGAAGGTGAAGAGGCCACCGTTGGCGAGGCCTGATGGGAGTTGAAAGAGAATGCCAGTGATCTGGCCAGAGCATATCAGAATGGTATGATCTTTCGTGCAACGATGGGAGGCTCACCATAATCACAAAGGCATTACCACGGAAGAACTTGCCATACAAATTAGAGAGGAAACCGACCGCCAGAGCTCCAACGGCGGCAGAGAAATCGCTTTGTCCAGGGAACTTGAGGCCGACGAAGTGATTAGTCACCCAGCCTGCGCTGGAAACCGCGATGAGAAGAAGCTGATGCACAGGACGGGTCAGAATTTCCCAAACTGGAACGAACGTCAAAATGACACGCACAAGCTCTTTGCGGTTCCATGGGGCATGATTGCGTAGACTAAGAAAAAGAGAATATCCAGGAACAGTAAGGAATGCTGTCGAATATCGTGATAAGCCCCTCATCAACTCAACAATATGGTGTGTACTCACCCCACCAAACGGAAGGGGTACGCTGCCACCACGGCCCGTTCGGATTGTGGCTAACACTACAACTTATATCGTCGGCGCCGCTGAGCCGATGGTGGGTTAAGCGAGTGTATGCGGTTGCGCCGATAGCCAGGCCGAAGCCAAGGAAGAGAGAGTATATCAACGAGAAACAGACGCGGACAGCGCCAGAGACAATATTGCGTGACGAGAGTTCCAGACTCCCACATAGCACAATATAACCCTAGTCGAAACAAATAAGCATAACCTCGCGTTGAGTTGAGCCTCGAACTCACGGGCAGGATTAGTACAATGGAGCTGGCAGCGATGGCAGAGTAGCAGAAGTAGGGCGTGGAATCAAGGGCCGCGGCTATGAAACTGAACAGCGTGGCAACAGTGATCCTGACCAAAAGTGTGAGCGCAATCCTAAACTTAAGTTGTACTAACACGTACTCAAAGACATTAGAGTAAAGCTCGTTACGAGCGGTGAAGAGTTGGATGACAATAAGGAGACAGCCCAGCGGAAACGAGACGAGTGAGTCGACAAAGGAACCGCTGAAACTGACGCTGCAGATCATGGCGGAGCAGAATCCGCCGACGAGGACGAGCTGCCAATACCTGTACAGGGGCGGTTTCCGCATAAGCTGGTCGAGCTCCACGGACGCGTCTTTGACGGAGATCTCATCGTGGATGACTTTCCAGTACAGCTTGTACGCGTTCTGCAGCTTGCCGATGTCGAGCGCGCTGCCCTGGCGGATGAGCTTCAGGTTGCTTGTGCCGGTGGCGGAGTCGTCAAACGAGACGAGCATGACGTCTGGTAGGTACATGCACGACAACTCGATGTCAAGCACCTTCGCCGTCGCCTGGACCTGTGCTTGCAGCCGGTGCGTGGGCCCGCCGAACATCATCATCGCGCGCGCGAATCTCAAGATGAACTCTTGCCGCTGGACGATCTCCGCCACGTGACGCGTGATCTGCAGTGGATCAGCTCGTGATGGGACAAGGTCGCGGTAGCAAGCTGGCAACATACGTAGATCTCCGCCTTCTTGCGCCGCTTGCGCTTCTCGCGCTTGCGTTCCTCAGCGAGCAACTTCTTCTCCGTGATCCACTCGTCATCCGTCGGTGTGCCCGGTGTGCTCGCCGTGGGCGTCTCCGCCCTACTCCGCCATCCGCCCTTCGGAAGATCTCGCAGAACCTCTGTCCACTTCGTACGACCATGCGAGAACATCGACGGCGGCCTATCGCCGAGGAGATGGTCCTCCGGCGTCGGGGAGTCCGTCAACGTGTGCAAGTCCGCTTCCGGGATTGACATCGAGCGCTGATACAGCGAGTGCGAGCTGCGTGAGCGCTGTAGAGGCTTCCGCTTTGCCGCAGACTTGGTAGGGACATCGTCAAGAGAATATCTTTCGTCAGAAAGATCAGTAACGATAACGAGTGCGTCGAAGTGTACGGCCATGCATACCTCGAGAGGTGGTAACCAGGTCTTTTGATATTTGGCGCGACGGTACTAGCCGTGGGCGCAGCTGCACCGGTAATGTTCCCCGTGCTTGCGATGAGCGGTCCAAAGACGCCCGCACCACTCCGCGTAGCAGGCATCCGCGACTCACCCAACGACGCGAGAGTTCGCGCCCTCGGAAGTTTCAAAGAGGTCATAGAAGCATTCGCGGAAGCGAACGGCTCTGCTCGGCTAGAGACGGGGACAACCGGCGGGGCAACACTTTCAGCATCGGTGACGCTGGAGGTTGCGCCAAAAATTGACGGGGGCTTCGAGTCGTCAAAGGACGAGCGTGCGGGGGTGGACACTCCGGACACCCCGTTGTGGTCGTACAAAGACAATAATGCCGAAAGAACACCGTTCGGACGCGGAGAGTCCGGCGAGTGGGAGCGGTCCTCCGCGCGCGGACGCTGCTTCTCCACGTCCGTGGGGACATCCGAGTCCCCACCCAAGAAGAAGCGTCTGTGTCTCCGGGGCCGGTCTCGAGAATGTGAGCGTTCCCTCCGGTGGCGATGTTCTGATTCACTGTCCGACGCCCGCCCAAAGCCTAACGCGCCGAACAGCCCACGCCTATGCGCGCGCACGACCTTCTCTGCCTGGACTTGCGAGTACCGTTCTACGTTGGTGCCGGGCAGACCTGCGGTCTCGTTTGAGTCGATGTAATGCTCACCCGGCACCTCGTGCGGGCTCATGTCCGGCGACACCGGTATGGACGAATCGGGCGTTATGGCGGTGGAGAGCCGCTGGTTCGGAGAGGTGGATGTGGAAGTACTGGGCGTCGTGTCGCGGTGCTGCTCCAGCGCGTCCTTGAGCTCTTGGAACGCTTGTTGCTGGAGGCGGCATCAGCTGAGGACGCGTAAAAGAAAGCGCAACGTACGTCGAGCCCTCGCTCGTCCAATTGCGCCAAGCCCGACGGCTGACTGGGCTCCTCCACCTGCCACTGCACCTTGCGCGGCGTCTTGTGGCCTGAGCGCCGCGTACCGCCCGGCGGCCTGTCGGGCTGCATCGCGGGCGGAGGCGGCTCCGGGAGCAGGTGCGGACTGCCAGAATCCATCAGAGGCGTGTCTGACGGCGGCGACTGGTTGGAGATCGGCGGCGTGTCATTGTAGGGGGGGACAGCAATAGGAAGGGAGGTCATCAACAGAATGTACAGGGAAGGAAGCGAGTGAAACACGACGAGCGCGCGGGACTCACTGGTGTGGTGAAGTAGGGAGACAGCAGCTGGTAGCGGTGACTAGGCGTGATGGATGGCGGCGACGTGTCGAATTGTCTAGGGCCGGAAAGAAATTTTGCAGGCTCCACACGTCGTATCGCGCGACAAGGGCAATGCCAGAAACGGGGGTGACGAGCGAGGTTGGTTTCCCGCCTAGAGGTCTGCCTTGATATTCACCGGGGGACCCGTCACAGTCCTCTCCGCTCTGTGTGGCCTTTGGTCTGGATCGTGATGCAGAATTGTCCGTGGGGCGTTCGATACGTCGCGAATGTCTCCAAGAACACGTCGCACAGACACCGACATAAGTTCGTCTCCACCGAACGCGCCGCAATATCCGGCGCACATGTCTGGAAACTTTCCGACTCGGGTCGAAATGTCTTCTGCCGCCGCTGGCCGTAGTCGGGTTGGAGCACTTTTGTTCGAAACAGCTGCTTCCATTGGTGGTTAGCCGCCCAGTTGACGTCAAGTGCGCAGCCGGCTCACCGGCCCGCCCCGCTAAAAGCTTTGTCGGCAGTGCCGGAAATTTGCTCAGATGACAACACTTGCTAATTTGGCAATCTCCCGCCACCAGCCGCCACCCCGCTCCCTCCCGCTCCTCGGACAGCGTGTCGGACAGCGTGGTGGGCTCAGGTCCAGGCCGCATGCACATCAATTTTCTACCCCAATGCCGACGTATAAGAGCCAGACCTTCTCGGCGGCTTGATGAACGTGCTCCCGTCTGGAGTGGCTCTGGCTTGTGGCGTTCGAGTGCAGCTCCTTTGTGACGCGAATAACAAAGGCTGCTTACTGGATGTGGCTCCTGGATTTCAGGTGCTCGGGTTCGCACTCGGCCCCAAACTTGATATTCTCTACCGGTGATTTCGTTGGTCTGTGGTTTCACCTGTGAATCGAATGGCAACCGTATAGGACTGTACAGGTCGTTCTCGTTGATACTTCTGGTCTATGAGAATAGACCGCTCAATGAGTAGCGGCGAGTGCTCGAGGGCATTCGTTCGGCGTTCGTATCTCTGCTCATCTGGAACATCTTGATCAAAAAACTTTCTCTTGCGTAGATGCTAATATTGCTCCGGCGAGCAGTCTCGTTGTTGCCCTCCGATCGGTCTCGCCTCGTATTGTCTTGCCTTCGCTTCGATACGGTCAATTCTTCCACGTGTCTTCCAGGTGGAAAACTGTCCCTAGCGACCATTGATTGTCATGCGATCAATAGTCTCCGTCGTCTGTTTCACAGATTCTCCGGAGGAATTCAGTTTCCAAATTGCAATACGGGTTCTAGGACTATATTGTCAGTCGTACTTGTCCATTTTTGCTACAACCAATGTCAATGTGTCCTCTGGAGGAGTGATGTAGTCCGCACATTTGCATGCTACTCTCGCCGCTCCCATCTGAAAGCAAACAGATCACCTTTACCTCAAGACTATGCGGGAATGGACTGTCTCGACCTGCCTGGAATCCCTCTTACCCTTTTGAGCGTTACTTCGCCCCTGTTGTGGCGTGATCCTTGATACCCTCATGAAGCCTGCTTTGTCTGCCGTCCAATCGTCAGAACCAGCACGAGCGAGTGTCTTCTGAGACGCGCTGTGCAAACTTGTGACTATGACGCCGGACTCGGTAGTAGAACACGTCAAAGTGGAGCCGCCGATAAAGCGTGATGTTTGTAGGGGTCAGAGGACGAGGTAAGAGCTCAATGCGGTCTGTGGTTGGGTGTGCATGATTAAAATGCAGATAGGCACATATGAGATGCTTCGTCACTCCCCAATTCCTCGCCAAGAAAAAATTAATCTGGTGAATTGCAACCCCATCCCAACCCCCGCCCCTGCTTGGGCTACGTCCGTAGCTCTTCCGCTTAGATGCACCCACCTCCGCTCCTCACATGTCGATCTGATGGCTGATTGGCTGTAAACTCCTAGCGGTCCGCGTTCTTGCCGCAGATTGGTGCCAGACCTGTCTCAGCCAGTCATCGTCCTACAGCACCTGATCGAACTTGCGGATTGCGGCGTCGCGACACCATGCAGCAGCGAGTCTGCACTCGTGACGGCTTTCTCTCCATGCCTGGTGCGCCCTTCACACGATTGTCCACCCCGAATACCGTCGAACCACGTCGAACACGGCATGCAACTTAAATCTCGTCTTCTCTGGACATGCTGTCGGAGCCTTTGCGTGCAAGGCAGCTTCCTTCGCTGCGCACTGTTCATCGAGTAGCTGGCCTGCCTTACAGGATGCTCGGGGTGTCACAGGGTCCGCGCGGGGCGCTGGTATGCCAATCCACAACGGCATTTGAATGATCGTCCTGAGGTACCTCTGTTCGCCTGCCTGAGTTGCGTCATGCAGCGCCTCCGGGATGTTGCCTGAAGATGACTTCAGCTCTATCTCGCGGCCGGCTCTTTCTCGCAGTCTGGCGAACTGGAGATGTGGCCAGCTGCCCAATCGCGCTCCCACTAGGCCGCCTTACGAACACGTCTCTGGCGTGCGGCGAGGGTGAGTTTACGTGTACCCTATTCTCCGCGCTGAGATCCTCGCATGCAATGCAAAGATAGGGTCCACAACGTCTCTTAGTTCTATCTTGTTCGGGCATCCACATGACTGTGGCGACAGCCCTGCTGAGTGGATGTCAACCGATGCTCTTGTGCTTCAGCCACAGGAGACCCTTGACACCCCTGCTACGCTATCTGCCGGCCCCGTGCCGCCGGATCCCGCAAAACTTTTCAAGTACGCAATGGTTCAACTGTTTATCTTCTTGTAGGCATTCAGGAGCCGAGGGGGCATTAAGGCAAGTTTTCTGCAGTGTTCGGAGTTGGGGAAGCAACGCAGGATCCACGACTTCCTAGAGGGTTTATCCATTATAATGTGTTCCCTTGCTTGTCAAGGGCTCTTTGCACCCTCATATTGAAGCCAGCGCTCGTCATGTTTTGCAAATAGATGCAAACAGGAAAGCGCTTGTTCAGGCTTATGTCATATGTATGAGCGCTTGGATATGGCTACTAAAGTCGAAATATTCATGGATTGTCTATTTCTTACCATAGTTCGTAGAAATGCACGGGATTAAATCCACATTTTTATACAGTATGCGGCTCAAGCCGAGGAAGAGAGAGAGGTCTATAAACCCGCCTGACCGAGCCTGTTCCGTCTAACTTCTACGTCGCACGTCCGTTAATTATATTAACGTTAATATATGAGTGCCCATCAATTCTTTTTTATTTATTATTATTATTTTAAGAGTCTTCATGATGCAGTTCAAGCATAGACTCATGCTTGTTATTGCGTACAGTTGAAGTTATTTACAAAATACGTTCGCTTCAGATATAAAAGACCTATTGCATGTGGGCAAGCAAGGGTTTCGCCGGCGAGAGACGGCACTTCCCTGAGTAATTGATTATGCAATGTAATCTGGCTGCGCAATTCATAATAACGTACTTATTCACAATATCACAGGCTACAGTTGTTTGCTGAAACTCAGTCATTTCTTCATGGATTCCCCACCATCTAAGTAGTGAGACGTGCAGCCGATGCGACTGCAGTTGACCTGGCCTGCGCGCAAAGCCTCCGACGCAGCGGGACCTGTCGCTGGCCTACGCTAGTCTTATGAAGTTTTACGCCGTTTTCTTCTCGCGACGAGAGCGTAGACATGGGCGCTGTTGCCGGGTTACGGTCCGAAGGTGCCCACAATGTTTCTTCAGAGCCCCCGATGCTGTAATCTGATAGGACAGCCTATTGTTGCGTCCGATAGCCAGTTCGAGTCAGATAACAACCACTCTTATGACCGTGTACAAGCACTTGCAGTTGAATATCAACTGACTCAGTTCCCCGGGGTCCTCGCACGCTCCTCCATCAGAGATACCGATGCGAATCGAATATAGCGTGTATCTCCTTTTGTATACCGAACGTTTCCGGATAAAACATGAGGAGTCCTTTCGGTGCGCCAGGGAGTGCAGCCGGGTGGCTGAGAGATAGAAATTGAGGTCGCGACCTCTCAGTCACAAATTCTTGTCTTCCGGCGCGAGGATGGCGAGAAGAAGTTTCATGTAGATGTTAAAGTACGCCTTAGATCTAAAATTGCTCTGAAAAGATGGCAGGCAACGCTGTGCGATGGAGCGGAACATGTGAGATACCTGGCACGCGCTTGCCGAGCGCAAGTCCGACAATAATTACACGCAGCCGGTTCTTCATCTCAAACCCTCCTTTCCTCCCGCCATCGTGCTCGCCATCGACGGCGACGATGACCAACATCGTCGACTATCGGGGTGTTCAGCACCCCTTCCTAAGCCATCTCGTCGCTCTCCTCTCCATCTACGAGCTCGGCCCTGGTCCGCTTGCAACCCCAATTCCGAGATACCATGGACCTAGCGACTGGCAGACCGATACCATCCTCCGCTCGCTTAGCGCCATCACCCGCAGAATGTACACCGCCGAGGAGGAGCTGGGCGCAATAAAGGCAGCACAAAGCTGCGGCCCCGAGTCGAAGAAGCGGCGCAGCGTCGGCGACAACTCCCCGATGTCGAGCTCAAGCTCGGGCTCGAGCACCGGCTCGGTCTCGTCACGGAGCGAGACGACGTGCGCGGATCTCACCGGCGAGCCCAACGGGTTCATGCACACCGGCAGCGGCGAGACAAACCAGTCGCCGTTCTTCACCGCACACAGCTCGGTCGAGAGCATCCCCAGCACGCTGAGCAGCGACGTCAAGGACTCGGACATGGCTGATGCGATGTCCGAGGTGTCGAGCCTGGACGACATCACGCCGATAGCGCAGGCCGAGCTCGTGCAGCAGGCGGCGCTGAGCAAGGGCCGCGCGCCGTCGCCAGGCGCGATCTCACTCGAGGGCGTCGTCAACCCCCTCGGGGTCTTCCAGACGCAGGCGATGGATTCGACGGTGGTGCAAGGAAGCAAGGGCCACCTGTGCTGCCCGAGCTGCGGCAAGGCATACACGGAAGGCGTCGCGATGTCGGCGGACCCGATGAGCTCACCGCTCGTCGTGCCCCCCGGTCCGCTCGCCGCCGCGGCGTTCGAGAGCGGTCTCAGCGCGGTCGAGGAACTCAAGCTGTTAAAGACGCAGGTGCAGGACGTCGCGCGGGTCTGTAATGCTGTCGCGCGCGGCGATTTGTCTCAGAAGATCACGGTCCCCGTCCAGGGTGTTGTCATGGTTCAGCTCAAGGAGGTCATCAATGCAATGGTACGTAATGCCTCATGCATGCATTGCCAACGGCCAGTCTTCTTACGTCGTCTGGCAGGTGGACAAGTTGAGTCAATTCGCAAAGGAGGTCACACGGGTCAGTCAGGAAGTCGGTACGGAAGGGTGTGTCATCGATGGCTCCGATAGACTGGAAATACGCCTAACTTTCCTCCAGCAAACTCGGCGGACAAGCTCTAGTACTCGATGTCGAAGGCACTTGGCGCGAGCTCACCGGCGTCGTCAACAAGTTGGCGGCCAATTTGACGAACCAGGTCCGGTCTATCGCAAAGGTCACAAAAGCTGTCGCGTTGGGCGATTTGTCCAAGCAGATCGATGTCGACGCACGCGGTGAAATATTGGAACTCAAGAACACCGTCAATCAAATGGTTATCCGGCTCAGGTTATTAGCGGCAGAGGTTACAAGAGTCACGATGGAGGTCGGTTCTCAGGGCAAGTTGGGCGGTCAAGCACACGTACCGGACGTCGAAGGGGTATGGCTTGAGTTGACACGAAACGTGAGTGTGTTATCTCCTCTGGTTACTCACAGACACATTGACGTCGTCCCTATGCTCGTAGGTCAATCGTATGTGTTCAAGCTTGACAGACCAAGTGCGGTCCATCGCCAAGGTCACGACGGCCGTCGCGAAGGGTGACTTGACGCAGAAGATTGAGATCGAAGTCGAGGGAGAGATGCTCACTTTGAAGTGCACCGTCAACTCCATGGTGGACCAGCTGAGCGCTTTCGCATCGGAGGTCACTCGAGTCGCATTGGAGGTCGGAACGCAGGGTATCTTGGGCGGTCAAGCGAAAGTTGAGGGTGTCCAGGGCACCTGGGCCGACTTGACACGCAACGTCAACGTGCGTGTTCCAGTTAGCGCGATCTCTTCGTGCAGCGCTCATATGACAACGGTTTGATTCTTCACAGAAAATGGCTAGCAACTTGACGGACCAAGTGCGATCGATCTCTGAGGTTACGAAGGCCGTCGCCAACGGTGACTTGGGCCGGACCGTGAACGTCGACGTCCAGGGAGAGATGTTAGACCTGAAGACGACCGTCAACCAGATGGTGGCCAGGTTATCGACGTTAGCTAGTGAGGTCACGCGTGTGTCCTTGGAGGTCGGTACCGAAGGTATCATGGGTGGCCAGGCATCCGTCCCGGATGTGCAGGGCGTTTGGAAGGTGAGCACCTCGTCACTACCAATCGCTTTGAGATGTTTCTGACAACTCCACCAGGACATGGCGGAGAATGTCAATTTAATGGCCATGAACTTGACCCGCCAAGTGCGCTCGATCGCCGAGGTTACGAAGGCCGTCGCAGGCGGCGATTTGACGAAGCGTATCACGGTTGACGTGCGCGGCGAGATGCTTGACTTGAAGGAGACCGTCAACGGCATGACAGAGAGCTTGAGCATTTTCGCAGACGAGGTCACGCGTGTCGCCAAGGAGGTCGGTACGGAGGGTAAGTTGGGTGGCCAAGCCAAGGTCAACAATGTCGGCGGAACGTGGAAGGATTTGACTGATAACGTTAACGTCATGGCGTCCAACGTGAGTGCTGAATCTAGTCCGGAGGGTAATTCAGTACTGACTGGAACATGCAGTTGACGGTGCAAGTGCGAACGATCGCCATCGCTACGGTGAGTGGCTATGGATAACTACATGTCTACTGATGTGATATTGACACTTGCTGCGCCTTAGACTGCTGTCGCCCGAGGAGATTTGACTCAGAAGGTCACAGGTGTCTCCGTGTCTGGAGAGATTCTGGATCTCGTCAACACTATCAACCGTATGATTGACCAGTTGGCTATCTTCGCGGCGGAAGTCAAGAAGGTCGCACGTGAAGTCGGTACTGAGGGCAAGCTCGGTGGTCAGGCCGAAGTCGGGAACGTCGAAGGTATCTGGCAGGAGATTACGTACGTCCCCTATCTCGCTCAGGCGCACATACTCGTTGTCTGATCCCCGCGCGCCAGCATGTCCGTCAACACGATGGCCAGCAACTTGACGACCCAAGTGCGCGGTTTCGCTCAGATCTCGGCGGCGGCCATGGACGGCGACTTCAGCCGGTTCATCACGGTTGAGGCAAACGGTGAAATGGACTCCTTGAAGACTCAGATCAACCAGATGGTCTTCAACTTGCGGGATAGTATCCAGAAGAACACTGCTGCTAGGGAGGCCGCGGAGTTGGCTAATCGCAGTAAATCCGAGTTCTTGGCTAATATGTCGCATGAGATCAGGTTTGTTGTTCGAAATAGCCTTCTGACACAGTATTGACTCAATCGCAGGACGCCGATGAACGGTATCATTGGTATGACGGAGCTGACTCTCGACAGCGATCTTAATCGGTCGCAACGAGAGAGCTTGCTCTTAGTTCACAGCTTGGCTCGGTCCTTATTATTGATCATTGATGATATCTTGGACATCTCGAAGAGTACGTTACTCGTATATGGTCCGGCCGGTTGTGCTCATGCCGTTGATTTGCAGTCGAGGCTGGACGCATGACCATGGAGCAAGTGTCTTACTCGCTCCGGCAGACCGTGTTCGGCATCCTCAAGACCTTAGTCGTTCGTGCATCGCAGAACCAGCTGGATCTTACCTACGATGTCGACCCCGACATTCCCGACCAACTGATCGGTGATTCCCTCCGGTTGAGACAGGTCATCACCAACTTGGTTGGTAATGCGATCAAATTCACTCCGTCAAAGGTGTCGCGGAAGGGTCATGTCGCTCTGAGCTGCAGGTTGCTTGCTCTCGACGACCAGAATGTTACGCTCGAGTTCTGCGTATCCGATACGGGTATCGGTATTGCCAAGGACAAGCTCACTATGATCTTCGATACGTTCTGTCAAGCCGACGGCTCAACAACCAGAGTGAGTTTCCGGGTCTATTTGTGGCTATGTTGGCAGCTGATGGCGTAAACCCCGCGCTTCAGGAATACGGTGGGACGGGTCTAGGTTTATCAATTTCCAAGCGTCTCGTTACGCTCATGCAAGGTAACATGTGGGTTGAGTCGGAAGTGAGCCGTGGCTCGAAGTTCTTCTTTACCATTACTTCGCAAATAAGCCCAACGTCGACCGAGGCAACTCTCAGCAAAATGCAGCCATTTGCCAATCGTAACATCCTCTTCGTCGACACGCTGTACGACCGCACTGGTGTCATGCAGAGGATCCTTGAACTCGGCTTACGGCCATACGTCGTGCATGACGTATCAGAGGTTGCGGATAAGCAGACATGCCCCCACATCGATACGATCGTCGTCGACTCGCTGCATGTGGTATGTACTCCCGCGTTCATGGGAACGAACTACCACTCAATGACTGTTCTACCTATAGACAGAGACACTGCGGGAGCACGAGCATCTTCGTTACATTCCCATCGTCCTCCTCTCACCCGTACGTTCCTTATCTTATCTTATTGACACCTGATACTAAAGGCCTATCCACTAGCAATCTGCTCCTCGTCTCAATCGTAAGAGATTGCCTGTCCTCAACATTCGTGCGCGCGCTGACAAGACTTCAGTGAAATGGTGCTTGGACAACAGTATCTCCTCCCAGGTCACGACTCCAGTCACTGCTCAGGACCTCGCCGCCGCCCTCATCTCCGCACTCGAATCCAACACTGTCACTCCTGTCGTGGCTGAGAACGACATCCCCTACGAGATTCTCATCGCAGAAGATAACCTAGTTAATCAGAAGCTTGCAGTGAAGATCCTGGAGAAACATGGCCACCAGATTGAGATTGCGGAGAACGGCTCATTGGCGGTCGATGCGTTCAAGGCACGCATCCAGAGGAATAGGCCATTCGACGTCATCCTGGTGAGTTTCACGTCTGCTGCTCCAGATCTGTAACTGAATTGTCTTATCAGATGGACGTGTCCATGCCATTCATGGGTGGTATGGAGGCCACGGAGCTCATTCGTGCCTATGAGACGGCACATGGGCTTGACCCTGTTCCCATCATCGCGTTAACTGCGCACGCAAGTACGTCACTTTTCATATTTTGCGGACAGAGACTTACGCACCTGCCACAGTGATTGGTGATCGTGAACGGTGCCTGCAGGCCGGCATGGTGAGTCTTGGTTGTTTGATAACCTCACGGCATGTCTAACCCCTCGTCCGTCCACCTCTAGGATGACCACATCACCAGTATGTTGAGCTGGCCAGTGGCATTTGGTACGATCGCTGATACGTGTCGCTCCGCAGAACCATTACGTCGCAGCGATTTGATCAATACAATCAACAAGCTTGCGAAGGAGCGCAAGATGCAAGCCGCAAGAACACGAACGCAACATCGCTCTGCCTTGCCTGTCTCAGTATTGCTGAGGGATTGGCGGGGCCATGAATTCTCATGATATGCTTCTCTCTCTGACACTTTCCTATTCGATTCTTCGATTCATCTCATCTGCAACATCGTTTCTCATCTTAAGTTTCGGCCATGATGTATCAACAGATCTTGAGCTCCATGTCTTTCGTTACCATCCTCATACCGACAGTTGGTGTATTCCTTCTTTATCTTACTCTTGTCTCTATCGGGGCTCGTTTTGGCAGGTCTAGTACCAGTGTAAAATATTTCAGAAGTCCCAAGAGGACTGGAATGACATCGGCATCGGTATACCCACCCAGGTTTTGGATTGCGAGCAAGATTAGTCTCTGTTCTTCATGGACCTCCAATGCCTCAGGGCCTGTTCGGAATCTCCGCCTCGCGAGGCCGATCCAGCCAAAAATGGAGGCGGACGCTCCACGAAGCGGACGTCTCGGCTCGGACACGTGAACCCGGTCGGCAGTGCTGTCACGCCTGCCCAGCTGGGTGACAACTCGGGGGTTCTGCCCCTCCCAAATATGGGCGTCTTCTACGTAACTCTCCGTGACGTGGCGTTACCTGTCCGAGCGTCCGCCTCGGCCTTGCGAGGCGGAGATTCCGAACAGGCCCTCACGGATATGCAATGAAGGGACTTCGAATAAACATTCCATACATTGACAGTAGGAGCTGACCATGTGGCTGCACGAAGATTCACGTAGAGGAAATGCGGTGTGACTGCACTAGGAGATCCGGAATGCGTGACATAGAGACGCGCGAAACTGTCATACAACACGTGATTAGGTCACAGGCACCAACAAAATAGTTGCTCAGATTCCCAGAAACCCTCAAAACGCCAGTGTATCTTATTCTTTGTGGATCAAGCTGTAACCTCTTTGCTCTGGGGGATGCGTATCCAACACCCTGATAATTTAGAGATCTCTGGGGGTGCGCAGAACATCGACACCCTCTGATGCACTACTCAGGATCGGACCGGCGTGCGGGGCTATGCTTCGTTGACCTTGATTCATGTGGCTGGTATTCCTTGATTGAAGCCTCGTAACACCACCGTAACGAGCAGCCGGACACACAAGGTTCGGTGATATATAGCCTGGGACCGTTGATTCATCGAGCGCGGAGCTGTGCGGGAATCTCGCCACTGACGCGATCATGCCGTTCGCCGAGCACTCGCTTCGACACTACTCAGACTACCCATTCATGCACATGCTCGCACTACATTGGTCGCTTGAGCAATGACCAATACTGCCGTTAAGGTTTTGTAAGGCCCCGTGCACTGTGCTTCAATATGCTCTTCCGATTTCTCCCGCTCGCGGTACTCCAGAACATCCGTTCTCTATACATAAGGGCGCGAAGCTCCTCGGCTAGCTGCACTCCCTCTGACAACACCATCATGTCGGATTACGACGAACTGGCCATCCCTGACCCAGACTTTGCTGCATTCTTGACGACGCTGCCCCCGCCCGGACCTCTCCCGACTGACTGAGGGAGAGATCTTATCCTTCCTCTCGTCAGGAAGAACAACGAGCCATTCCTACCGCAAGGTATGTATATTTTAGAGACATACATCTCGTTTGACAAGCGTTCAGAGTCTGAGCACCGGGTACAGGATCACCAGATCCTTGTGGACGGCGGTGAGATCACTCTGAGATGTTTGACGCCTACCCCTTCTGGCACTGAAGACAAAGAATTCCCGCTTTTGTACTTCATGCATGGTGGAGGTTTGTCAGTCTTCGATGGCTCTTGAGCACTACTCTGATCTCGCCGAAAGGATGGATCTACGGTACCATTGAGCTGGACGACTTATGTCTCAGAGTCATTTGCGCTGAATTTCAGATAGTTTTCGTTAACGTCGACTACAGGTTAGCTTATAATGATATCTGGTGATACGCTTCTTACAAGGTATCTCCTACTTCTAACTGGCAGGTTGGCGCCGGAACACCCTTTTCCGAAACCTCTGAGTGATTCATACGCTGATCTCAAATGGGTACGCATCAAAGGCATCTGTCTGATATAGACTGACTCTATCCACGACAACTTTAGGCAGTAGTCAATGCTTACTTGTTCTCTGCGTCTCTTTCCAAAGGCTTCATTGTGTGTGGCACGTCTGCAGGCGCTACCATGGCTGCGGTCTTGGCGCACCGTGTCCGTGATGATCCTTACTTTGAGGGAAGAAGACTTACCGGGCAGCTACTGCAAATACCAATGACAGTGCACTCTAACGCATATCCCGAGAATTACAAGAACGAGCTTCAGTCATATACAAGGCTCGGCGATCCGAGAATTTTGGATCAGCACGGTATGAATGGCTACTACGGTACGCGCTATGGCTGCACGAGTCTTAGTGCTGTCTGGCTAACACCGAAGTACATCAGCGAAATACGGTTTGCCTCCCTTCGATCCTGAATGCTCTCTGCTGCTCTACCCCTCTCACCACGGCCTTGCTCCTGCCTACATCCAGGTCTGCAGTGCGGACGCCCTGCGCGATGAAGCGCTTCTGTTCGAGAAAGTGCTGAGAGAGGAAGGAGTCAAGACCAAGCTAGATGTGTATGGTGCTTTCTTGTTGCGCGCCCGAAGATCCATACCTTACGCGCATGCATAGATATCCGGGGGTAGGGCACGCATTCTGGGTGCATATTCCAAAGAGCAATATGGGGCTGAAGCTCTTCCAGGACTTCAAAGACGGCCTCAGCTGGTTGATGACGGGCCGTGCCTAAATCTGCGTTAGCCCAAGGTGATCCCCAAATTTCTTTCCGAGTGTCGTACGAAAATCAGTTCTATTATCAGCTACGTAGCAAGAGTAACAGTCAACGTGAAACATGTCCTCGCGCTTGACAATGATAGCGAGGGAATTGCAGCCCAATGATTCGTGAATGCGCCAGGCTCCATACGGTGCAGATCGCAGGTACATAAGCGACGAGTCCTGATCGATATTGACCCGTTATTGCATGGACATGTTCCAGTATGATATCCTATCCATACCAACCCTGAGGTGGAGGCCAATCTAAATGTGGTGCCCTCTTTGGGATCTTTACCAGATGACATTGTGACTGTTAGAATTCGCTACAATGAACTCATGGCAGCTATGGCAAATGAAGTCAATGGACCGCTTCTCCACCGGGTGAGCTTATCGTGTCGCAGTTGAAGATGCAACGCTCATTCCGTCCTTTAGCATCCGAGTATCGAGTGGAAGACCATCAGGTTCCGGTCGATGGAAGCAGCATAACGGTGAGATGCTTGTCGCCAATACCAGCGGGCAAGACCGACGGGGAGTATCCCTTGATAAGTTGATGTTTTACATACATGGCGGTGGTGGGTGTTGGAGCATTGGATTTCGTGGGCGAGCTCGCGCGTACCTGGAGACGGCGGAGGTTGCCAAATCGGGCGACGAGGTATATAGCTGCGACGATTTCTAGTTATACGTCACGCGTTTGCCCACCGCTCTCGGGTCCAAACGCGATGTCGAATCTAATCCCGCTTTGATTGTTTCAACAGGGGGTGAGCGTGATTATTGTCTTGATGACGGGCACTGAAGACCGAGACCTAGGCTCAATGTTTGGCGACATCGCCGCGAATGACTTCTTTCTCAGGCCCGTACTGTGTGTCGACCTACAGATTGTCATTGTGAATGTTGACTACAGGTACGCGATAACGCGATCATTGCTTAATGTGAATGTCACAGTGACAATACTACCACCAGACTCGCACAAGAGAACTCTTTCCCAACAGGTCTAAATGGTACGTACGCTGGCCTCAAATAGGTAATGATATAAATTTCCAAAATGACAGACCTGCAGCTCACGGCCGAATAGGCGGTGGTCAACGCATCATTACTTTCCGCTTCCCTCACCACGGGCTTCATAGTATGCGGATTATCTGCGGGTGGAAATCTCGCTGCTGTGGTACAACATCGTGCACGGGATGATTCTTTCTTCGATGGGCGAAGAATCAGTACTGAGGATACCCTGATGCTTACCCCGAGCAATGCGTTCTTCCTGCGCGAAAGCGAAAGTAGCTCTGAAGAAAGTAGGTATACGGACCAGTTGCTATCGTTCACATCAACTGGTTACCCGAAGCTGTTGGTCAAGGAGCACATGGTCCGTTGAATTCCTTGCCGAGTGGTACGAGCTGATGTCGCGGGACCATGATGAAGCGAGATATGAAGCCTCTCCCTCTGTTTATGAATGCTCCCCGATGCTGTATCCGTCTCATAAGGGTCTCTCTCTAACGTACATCCAAGTCTGTGGCAAGGATCCTCAGCGTGATAAAGCGCTCTTGTATGAGAGGCTGCTCAAGGAAACTGGCGTCAAGACCAGACTAGATCTATGAGCCGGCTATATTTCTGAATCTGATAAGTATCTAACATCATCTACGCTACGAGATATCCTGCGGTTGGCCATTCCTTCCACGAGTACGCACCCAAGAGTGAAATGGTAATTGAGTTCGATCGAGATTTCAAGGATGGCGTCAAATGCCTGCTGTGCGGAGGAATATGAGGCATTCTAGCTTTTCTCGAGGCCGCACCGCAAGAAAACTGTGTTAGAATAAGCAAACAAGCATCTGCCTTACGACGCGGGACTTCCTGAACGTCTGAACGTTTGAGCCCGAGAGACGAAGTTCGAACGCGTGCGACGTGACGCCGGGACACGCATTGTGACAATACGTGATAAAGTCACAAGTACAGCTCTTGAACTTGAAGTTGTCACGCTGGAGCGTTCTCCGCGGTCTCTGGCTGTCTCGAACCGTTGGAATATTTGTATGGGTTGTACTCCAAATTTTCGGACCTTTATGGCCCAAGATCTACTTGCTTGCTCTTCTGACTTATCGGCAGTCAGCTGGACATCGTCAGTGACCCGACGAGCTCTCACGTTACGGCTCTTAATGGCTAGTGTCCTGTCCACTGAAACGTGGAGTCAAGCTGATGCCGATGTGGTGCATATGCAATGCATGTGTAAGGGAGTTCACTTTGGTACGATGAATTTCTCACAGAGGTACTGTGCTTACTGATGGCACCGCGTTACGTATGAGATCCGCAGAGTCTGACCGAGCCGCACGACCCTATGTTCGAATACTTAAGGAGGACCTGCGTCACAATTGGTGACGTTGTTTGTGATCACTCGATTCTATCGATCTCTGAAACCAGTATAAGACCGTCAACTCAACTCTTCCCTTCGTTGTTGCGTAGTTCATATCATAATGTCCGACCGCAAATACCTGGCCATCCCCGATCCCGAAGTCGCGGCCGCTTTGGACAAGATACCCATCTCAGAGGTTGTTCCAGACAACGCGGATCAGGTTCCGCACGATATGGATATGGCATCTGCCAGAGCGGGCTTCGATAGCTCGGTAGTCGCTGCTGCGAGAAGGACAGCCGAACCATTCCTCCCTCCTGGTGCGTCTGGTCGTACAGATTACCCTTTGAGCAGCTGTCTTATCGTCGCTTAGAGTCTGAATATAGGATACAAGACTATCAGATACCGGTGGAGGGTGGGGAGGTCACTGTCAGATGCGTGATACCCACTCCGGCAGGCCAGGAAAATAAGACGTTTCCTCTTCTGTTTTGGACGCACGGCGGTGGTCCGTCATTCACCAATCTTACCATAATCAGACTACTGACCTTAGATTAGCCTGGGTATTCGGTGGTCTTGATTTGGACGATCTGACCCTCAGAACTATCTGCGTCGAGCTCCAAATTGCTGTGGCCAATGTGGACTACAGGTTCGGATACTTCATACGTGTTCATCGTAATCTAGCCTCAGTTTGTCGTCAGGCTCGCTCCAGAATATCCGTTTCCGACTGGTATTAACGACGCATATGCTGGTATGAAATGGGTGAGACCCCCTTCTTGAAAATGTTCTATCACAGCGTAGTTGATACTCCTCGCACTAAGGTTGCGAACAATGCGTCATTGCTTTCCGCGGATCTCTCGAAGGGCTTTCTTGTTGGAGGAACGTCCGCTGGCGGTAATCTCGCCACAATAATGGCCCACCGCGCGGAACATGATCCCTTCTTTGAGGGCCGAAGGGTGACGGGACAACTGCTCCAAATTCCCGTCACTTGCCACCCAGACGGTTACCCTGAGAAGTACGAATGTGCTCCCATCCGATCCACTGAAAGCTCATGGTTTTCAGGTACAAGGACGAATTGCTGTCATTTGAAACATTAGGCGATCCCAGGTTACTCTCCGGAAGGGCTATGATTGAGGCGTATAGTACGTGACTGTGCTCTCGTCCGAACGGCAATGGAGCTCACTACGCGTACAGAGAAGTATGGTGCCCCCGCTACCGATCCGGAGTGCTCCCCCCTGTTGTATCCATCACATAAGGGCCTCCCTTCGGCGTTCCTACAGGTCTGCGGCGCAGACCCTCTCCGTGATGAGGCGCTCCTCTACGAAAGGTTACTTAAAGAGGACGGTGTCAAGACCAAACTAGAAGTGTCAGTTGATTGCCACTATCTACCATTTCGGATATCACATTGATCAGCGTGCTGTAGATATCCTGGTGTCGGACATGGTTTCCACATCCTAGCCGAGGAGAGCAAGAGTGCGAAGAAGTTCGTCCAAGACTTTAAGGATGGATTAAAGTGGCTGTTACAGGGTGATACCTGAGAATTCCCGTCTTTTGCGTTGAATAAAAGATTGTTACGGTCTGCGTTGATCACAGGTATAAATGCACATCTGGCCCAAATTGCGACACACTAAAATGTACAGATATTTTACCGCCAGGTTACTCCTTATATACATCACTCTGAATGACGCATGTGTGGGTTTCACGATGCGTAGCCGGTGCGCTACGGGGATCATCTGCGATCGGGAGTGGCTGTCGGTGACTTGAAAGTCTTCATCAGAACAGAAATAGATGGTTGCTAATCTGGCATCGCCAGAGGTTGGCCCTCTTGTTGAGTTTGGTGCATGTCCAGAATGTCAATGATCATTTTAGGTGAGTCATCAGATAGGTGACGCGTCAGATTCTCGGGAAGCGTGTGATAGTCAGGTACCTCCTTTTAACAGGCACCCGGATAACGGGGATAGTAACGCCAGTGCGTCATTACACTCGACTATCAGGACACCTGACGCAGCCACACGGTTTGGGGCTCATTGGTGCCGCATAAGGTTCAGATCACAGTATTATCTGGGTTCCCCAATTGCCGCACTTTGTCCACGAGCTCCTCGCTTATCTTGACGATGGGAGCTGGATAGCTCCTTGCTCACCATCCTTGATCAAGCAGAGGGGACAATCTTACTCCAGTTGCTTTGTCTGCACCTCCACACGAACATGCTCTTCACTGATGCGCTAGCGTTTTCTCTTCTGCTTGTCTTGATTTTCTGTATCCACAGGCATCGCCAACGGATCAAGACATCAAGAGGTTTCCCATTGCCACCTGGCCCTCCCGGAGACTTTATTGTAGGCAACATCCGCGCTCTTACTCAGGATGAAGCACCCCGGAAATTTGCCCAGTATAGGGAGCAATACGGTGAGGCATATGCGCACTAGATCTGTTGTTTTGATACATCGCGCTTATATTGAACCAGGTGACCTAGTGATGCTACAAGGCTTGGGCAACAGGGTCCTGGTTTTGAACTCTATAGAGGCGATGAACGATCTGTTTGACAAGCGGGCAAGCAACTATTCGAATCGCCCGAACTTTGTAGTTGCTGGAGAGTTGATGGGCCTGAACCAAGTAGCTATCTCGGTTTATCCATCGGTATACCTTAGCGTTCATGTACATTTCACAGACCATGACATTCACCCCATACGGTCAAGAGTGGCGTGCACAACGCAAACTCGCACATACGTCGCTGAATCCTGTGCAGCTGAAAAGGTATCATGGCATGCAGGAGGATATTGCAGCATTACTTTGCAAAAAATTACTTGATAGTCCGGAGAATTTCAACCATCATATCCACATGTGAGACTGGCCATAATACTTGATGCGCGGGCGTCGCGTCCAATGCTCAACTCTCATGGGAGCTAGGAGTGTCGGAGGTATCATGATTGCAATAACCTATGGGATAACTGTATTGCCCATGCAAACGGAAGTGAGCACGTCCAGGACTACACACTCACATTTCTTTCATACGTTGCCGTTGCAAATCGTAACAGTTTATTATCGATGCCGAGCGCTGTTCGGCAGTTTTTGCGAGGGCCACTACTCCCGGTAGATACCTGTGTGATTTGCTCCCAGTCCGTGAGTGCTGCTAACAATGAAGCCGGCCTATCTCATGGTTTACTTGGATAGTTAAATACGCCCCGTCGTGGATGCCCTTTCACAGAGAGGCGCAGGAGGGACGAAAAATGATATTAAGTCTCAGGCGCAGACCGCTCGAGCAGGTTAAACGCGAGATGGTCGGCATGCATTTATTGAACACTGAGATAGCTTTCCTGACTTGCTTTGTTCTCAGAACGCGGCCACAGCCCTGCCTTCCCTGGTGCAGACTTTGCTAGCATCTCCTCCTACGGATATATCGGCATCGCAATACGAAGGGAGGATTATGATGGTTGCGGGTGATATGTTTGAAGGTATGTCACCGATTAAAGAAATATTTCCAGCTGGCATTAAATTATCGTGCTATGTTGCAGCTGGATCCGAAACGGTACTACATCGAAAATCTCGAAAGACCGCTGCTCACCGGGAACACAGACTCACACAACACTGTTGATATTCATCATGGCAATGGCTTTGAACCGTGACAAGCAGCTACGGGCACAAGCCGAGATTGATGCTTCTATGAGTTGCGATAGATTACCAACCCTTAAAGATCGAGAGGACCTGCCGTACGTCAACGCATTGATGAAGGAGACAATGCGATGGCAGCCAGCCACCCCGATGGGCAAGCTCGCACTTTTCCTACACTGTATCAATTGTCGCTCACGACATCCGTTATTAGGTCTCGCAAGGTGCTCGGTGAACGATGACTTCTATGACGGATATTACATTCCAGGAAATACAACTGTTTTACCCAACATTTGGTATGTCAACTTCGGTTCCTCGAACGAGCAGCACTAATTGAAAGACTGGTACTTCTGAAGGGCCATTGTGCACGAGCCCAATGAGAAGTATGATCCAGAAGCTTTCCTTCCTGAACGTTTCCTGGACGAATCGCAGAACATACCTGACCCAATAACATGGGCATTTGGGTTCGGCCGCAGGTGTGTTTCTTGTCGTGTCATCTTTTGTGCTTGTTGCATTTCTCTCATCATTGCTGCAGAATTTGTCCTGGACGGTACTTAGCGGAGAATTCTATCTTCGCTCTCATTGCAAGTATACTCACAGTCTTCGACATATTTCCACCCGAGGATGGTGTAGTAATGCAGGAGTTCAAGCAAGGAGTGGTTCGGTACGTCACCTGAAGTCCGCCTGATGTAGAACTCGAATTAACTGAGATATTCACAGCGCTCCAAAACCATTTCGATGTCGTATCGTTCCCCGCTCCGGCGAGAAAGTGAAGACGGTTGAGGCGCGTGTAGCGCTATGTGGTGCAGGACGGTAGAGCAGTGTTTATTATCTGGAAGCTCGTGTAAGCAGCGCGTATCCGATACATTATTCGGCCACATCAACGTGAGGCAGTAGCGCGACGTGGCGTGTCGCGGGACACGCGTCTGTCACATTCAACGTAAATATTGTCACGGAGATGATGTTACCTGCCATCGGAGTCTGAGTCCATCGTTTGTACCCAGCTCGATTCAGCTCAACACGGCCATCGTTTTGTTATTATTCCAACACGCGACAAGATGTTTGATGACTCTTGCTCAAGAATTGCTATAATTTTGTGCTCTTCCTACGCAATGGAGACTGAGCGCTCAGTCCCTGAGCCGCGAATGGCCTAGCTGGAGCTTCTGCGAAGTTGATACCGCCGCGGCTTGACGACGTCGAGATTGACGCACCTGCCATCACTTCTGGAATGCAGATGATTGTCCGTTTTATCAGTGCGTACCCTCGGGGATTAATTCGACTTACGGTTTGCTTTTTGCTGGCACAACAGTGATCATCGGAGTTAAGTGGTCGGGTAGTTCGCACCACGTAGGTACCCGGTGAGCGCAGCTTGGTACGTGTGTATTTGCGGCACCAAGTATATGACGTGTGCACACGGCAATGCGTGAATGACGGGGAGATCGCCGGGTTATCCGAGCCTTTTCACTTCAATCGTACATGCCATTCGTGAGGAAGTATATAAGGGCCAGGCATATTTGTGGAACCACGAATCGGTAGTGCTATGTCGGAACAAGACCTATTGGCTGTCATTGACCCTGAGTTGACCGTCTACCTGGCAAAGCTACCTCCCGCCGAACCTGCACCTCCTGATTTGAAGGCTGCGCGGGAAAACTTCGAGAAGGGTTTGCTCCAGAATATCGAGAGCATCAGTGAACCGTTCCTCCCACAAGGTAAGTGAAACTTCAGCTGAGGTAATGGGTATCCATCCGCTGATAGATTGTTTAGAGTCGGAATATCGTGTGCAGGATTACCAGGTCCCAGTGGATGGCGGCGAGATTACTGTCAGATGTCTGACACCTACTCCTGGAGGTACCGGGAACAAGACCTTCCCGCTCCTATATTTTATGCATGGCGGCTGTACGTCCACACATCCCACTCATAGCCGACTGCCTCGCTGGCTTCAAACGTGGGCTGGGTCTTTGGCTCTATCGAGATCGATGATCTGTTCGTCAGAACGCTCTGCGTTGAGCAGCAGATCGTGATTGTCAATGTCAACTATAGGGACGTCCAATAATTCTCCTTTCAGAATAAGGAACTCAGTGCTGCGTAAGGCTGGCGCCGGGACACCCATTCCCGGCGCCATTTGAAATGGGTATTTACGCGTGCCCTGCCACTGGACGAATGGCTCACCGATGCTTATCTCCAGGCGGAAGCGAATGCATCTCAGCTATCTGCAGACCTTATGAAAGGCTGGCACATCCACTGGTGCCAACCTTGCTACTGTCCTGGCACACCGCGTGCGAGACGATCCATCTTTTGAGGGACGCAGCATCAGGAGAATATCGCATTGGCTTAGCGCGCTTTTCGAGCCTTTTAGGGCTTCTCGGTGGCTGTCGCGGCCTTACGCGCCCAGCAAAGCCGCAGAAGCGCCTGAAAGTAGCGCGAAAGGCACCAAAGTCAGATAATATTCTCCTGATGAGGCTTACTGGGCAGCTATTGCAGATCCCCTGCGTCGTGCATCCTGAGGCGTACCCAGAGAAATACAAGGCCAAATTCCTGTCATACGCGACCGTTGGCCATCCAGGCTTGCTGACGAAACAGGGTATGGATGATTGTTACGGTATGTGTTCCTTTATATCACCCAGAGGCGAATTTACTGAGTCTATGCGTCTAGACAAATATGCTGCGCCTCCCTCAGATCCAGAATTCTCTCCACAATTGTATCGCTCTCGCCAGGGTCTCGCGCCCGTATACGTCCAAGTATGCGGTGCAGACCCTTTGAGGGACGAGGCACTCGTGTATGAGAGAGCGCTGAAAGAGAACGGTGTGAAGACAAAGTTCGACATGTAAGTCAACCGCTTGGTTGCATTCGCAAACCACGTCTCACTAGCCCTTTCATTCTCGTAGATATCCGGGTGTCGGACACGGCTTCCATATATACATTCCGCAACGCAAGGCTGGGCTTGAGTTTGTCCAAGACTTCAAGGATGGCCTAAAGTGGTTGGTGGCAGGTGCGGTTCAATGCACAGCCCCTCCGGCATACCCCATGAGTGTCTGTGCACACTTCCTCTGATCTATTATGGTAATCATGAAGCAGAAATATCCGTCTCGATGACCCTAGAGCATTGTGTTCAGTCCGAGCTTTCACCACATTTAGCAACGACATAATGGCTTTTGCGCACTGATCTCGTACGCCAAGAATTATATCCGCCAGAGGAATCCATGATACATAAAACTGCTGGGACGAACAAGGGTCCGGATAATGGAGTGTAGGCGAATATACCACTGACTCTCATCGTATCCCATCCAGGTCATGTTTCGCCATCGCCTTAAAATCTCGGCATCGTTCGAAGGCCCCACCAAAGTGTATTTCGCGGATTAGCAGCAACTGCGAGCCAACCGCCATCATGGCCGATCCAGGCCTTCTCTAGCGCCGCCGCGTGCCGCGCACATCTCTTCACGCCCTCCTCGTCTTCCAACGCTGCATATGCCTTGCAAAGACGGGAGAGTACCACGCGGCAGAGCCGTTCTTCCATGACGCGTTCCTCCAGCATCCAAGCAAGCCAGATCTCCGCCGCGTCAACGAGCATTCGCTCCGGGAGGGCTGGATTGCTCGTCCATGCAAGCACGTCGTCGTCTGTCTTACGCTCGCTGATGTCCTCCGCCGCTTGTGCCGCGATGAATGCGCGCCGGAGGTCGCTGTATTGTGAGCCCGCGCCGCGAAGCATGCATGATGCGCATGTACAGTGGAATTTGTATTTGTCCAGTAGAAGTTGCTGCCGTACTTTGCGTGGATTGCACATATCGACATATGATAAGTAGATCTGCTCGCCGCACCGAACCGGAGCCAGTGCATGAACTTGCCCGCTGAAGCTTGCAAGGTCCCATCGGAATACCGCGTTTGGACAGCAACTGCGATGGTGATATGGTTAGCGTGTACATGAAGATAATATTGCAGAATTATACCTGTGGTTGATACGCGAAATGTCGTTAAAGACACCGCCACACGCGCCGTCATACCCGGGAAGTGCGCCAATGTATAATGCATTTGTGTTCAGGATCCCAGTGATTTCTTGCTGCTCAGAGGGGAAGGAGTTACTCAAAGAGAGGTATGCGGTGCGGCATGCTGGCAGCATCTGTTCATAGACGGCCATGTGTAGTGCCGCATCTGCAGCAGAGTATCCGTTGGGACCTGGCGGGATGAACTGCGTCGTAATTAGCAGTGCTCGTTCCTGCAAAATCAAATCCCCGACGTCAAAGTCTGCCGTT
This sequence comes from Obba rivulosa, assembly GCA_001687445.1. Lineage (NCBI taxonomy): Eukaryota > Fungi > Basidiomycota > Agaricomycetes > Polyporales > Gelatoporiaceae > Obba > Obba rivulosa. Next base: position 105,950 of record KV722376.1, on the reverse strand, counting down.
GCGAACATCCCCAGGCCTATGTACCGGCCATCCGCGGGTTGTAGTATGCGATATCTAAGTGGCGAAGGCGTCTTCAATGGCATCGGGAAGCCTGGTATTGACAATAGCTTGTCCTTCTGCGCCGAAAAACAGATGATTGAAGTATACAGGCTCGGATCTGGCCATGGATGTGACAGAGAGGGTGGAGGCATTACTGTTATGATCATATACGTCAGATCTGGAGATATATGTCCCTTTAGTGCGGCTGTAAGAGGTTCATCTGCACGACCACAAGGTATCTCCACGGGAGCGAGCTTCTTCGTCACCGGATGTGCTCCGGAGGCAGCTCGAGTGACGGATAAGCTGCTCTTTCCGTCGCTCCCAGGCAGTAGGAATCCGCGACGCATGACGATGTAATTCGCAACCCCGGGTCAAAGACAAAGTGCACCAAGGTTAGAGAAGACGTGCAGAACACGGGGTAAGAGAGAAAGCGTGAAGGTACTATATATATATCCGTCACAATCAAAGTCGGGTATGGAATAGCGGGATGCATAGCCGAGGGTGGGCTTCATGCCTTGGTTGAACTCAACAAATTAACACCTTCGGCTTCCTTGTGAACGCGAAGCTCTTCCTATGGCCCTCCTATTGCTGAGCGCGTCCTCGTATTCCGCTGAACGTTTTGAATGTCCTTTCGAATTGGGCAGCGGTCGTACAAGACACGTCACGGGAACACCTGCCTTGACATTGTCGGCTCCGAGCACTAAGTTGACTCAGAAAGCGGAACCGCCGTGCTTACAACCGAGTCAGCCGGTATACTCCTGACGACATGTGAAGTACTGTTATCAATGCGCAGGATACATCGGGTTTCTAATGCGGAAGCCTCTTAGCACCGCGGGCATCCACCCATATGTCTGCTGGATAAGCGTTAGACTTATCGCGGACAGTGACTGCATAAGAATCGGATAAGTCCTTCGGCTAAATGTTGGACTAATTCGAGACATATGCGCAAGTCCAAATATAGTCTAAATAAGTCCAAAAAAGCAAGTAATGTTTTACATAAGTCCAAAACTAGTCTGGCAGAATTACTTGGGTATTATGCAATCTTTGACCACGATAAGTCTGATGCTTATCCGGTAGACTTATGGGTGGATGCCCGCGGTGTAGACTCGGCGACAATTTTTTTCATGAAACCGATAAACCCGGGAAATCAGCTGGCGCGCACTGACAAAACCGAAACCTTGGATGGGGTTTCCCTGAGTTCGGAGCAGAATATTACGAGTTCCCCGCGTTGTGACATGGAACAAGGGAGAAAGGACAAAGAAGACACTCGTGTTGTTGAAGTTGCCAGCACACCGTGGCGGATAGACGCCTTGTCAAGCGCCGGGGTCTTAAGGACCCTGGCACCATATATACTGTGTGCTGCCAACGATACAAACGCGTGCTTGAGTATCAATGCCACTCTCACGAGGGCAATGCCAGTTCACCCGGATGTGGATGACTTGTCAACTAGAAGGATTAGACTCTCGCGCCTTCCTCCTGAGTCCCCACCAAGCTGTCTCCTGCGGCGCAGCAGCAACTGCGAGCCAACCGCCATCACTGCCCGTCCACGCTGTCTCGTATGCGGCGGCCTGTCTCGCGTACTTCTTGACGGCCTCCTCATCTTCCAGCGCGGCATATGCCTTGCACAGGCGCGAGAAGACCACGCGCGACAGTCGCTCCTCCATCTCGCGCTCGCCGAGCAACCAGTTGAGCCAGAGCTCTGCCGCGTTGACCAGCATCGTGTCCGGGAGCGCCGGATTCCCCGCCCATGCCAGTAAGTCTGCGTCCGTCGTGCTCCCGTCCAGGTCGTCCCCGAGTTGCATCGCAATGAACGCACGCCGGAGGTCGCTGTACTGCGCATACGCGCCGGTGAGCGTGCATGCGCCGCACGCACACCGGAAGCGGTACTTTTTGAGCAATGTCGCTTGCCGCACAGTCCGTGTGGGCCACATGTCGATATATGTGATGAAGATCTGCTCACCCGGCCGAATGGGGGCGAGCGCACGGATCTGACCGCTGAAGCTCTGGAGGTCCCACCAGAATACAGCATTTGGGCGGCAGCTGCATCGTGCGCGTCAATGCAGCGATCACGAGAGCAGATGAAACAAGGGGCAAACCTGTGGTTGATTCGGGAAATGTCGTTGAAGACGCCTCCACATGCGCCATTGTATCCGGGAAGTGCGCCAATGTAAAGAGAATTCGTGTTCAGGATGCCCAGCGTCTGCGGCAGCTCGGGGAAGATGTTGCTCAGTGCGAGATACATCGCACGCCGCGGCGCGCTCATCTGCTGGTGTACAGCGACGTCGAATGCGTGGATGTTCGGCCGTCCGTCCGGACCTGGCGGAACATACTGTGTCGTGATCAGCAGAGCGCGTTCGCGCACAATCAGATCGCCGATGTGCACTTCCTGCGTTGCGAACATCCCAAGGCCCTGAAACCGTCCGCCCGCGCGCTGGACACGATATACAGGCGGAGAAGGTGTTGTGAAGGATGTGGGGAAGCCTGGTATTGCTAGCAGCTTTTCTTTCTGTGTTTTGAAGGAAATAAGTGCAGAGTACATGTCCGGGTCCGGGAGCAATGGCGAGGACGGGGGCACCACAGTCAGGACTAGGTGTGTCATGTCGTCAGTCGTCTCGCCCTTCGCCGGGGCCTCTTCTGGCTGGTTTTCGGGATGGCAGGGTATCTTTATCTCTGCTATCTTCTTAGGTGTCACTCTGCTTCCTAAAGCAGGTCCACCACGTCCAGTATGAGTAGTAGACAGAAGGAACCCGCGTCGCATCCCACTAGACATCTTCGCTTTATGCAAGATGCTGCAATCTTCTGTGACACAATAGACCCAACGACTACAACGACTCGTCAGCGATCAGCTTGAAATAGGCCTCTGGGGGTATATCGCCTCCAAGCTCACAGTAGGCAGAGTCGAGACAGCAATAGCGGCTGGCTAGTGGTGGTCACCTAACGGGCTGTACAACTTGTATGAAAGGGCCTATCAATGCTTTGTGCAAGGAAGGCAAGCTTCAAAAACAATTGGGAGCCATGGAGACGACTCCAGCAGTCTCAAATACTTAAGTTTCACATCTGCTGCCATTGTGAATCCGTCGACGAAAACGCCGCGTGCTATTACTGACGTTAGTCACATGGCACGATCAGTCGCAACAACCATAAGATCGCACTCACAGTTGTAACAAAGCAGGAGCTATATAGACATAGACAAATGACTCAAGAACAAAAGTGAAAAGTATGGTGATATCCTAGTTTGCTCAAAGTCGGTATAGCAATAACAACTCGAAGTCGAGCGCGACAATCGGCGCCCACGGGTGGCAACGTGTTACTAAGCGCCTGTAACTAGCACTAAGCGCTCATTTACCGAGGAGATCCTGTTTCTGACGGGATTCGGTGCATCATCCCGAACTGTCGTTGGATTGCAGTTCTGCAGCTGACAAAATGTTAATGAAGTCTCTAGGATTTTTGCTCGTCCTGTCTGGCGAGATTTGGTTTTTTTTTTGCATTCTTGCGTTCTGGCACTGGAGGCGAGCATATACCGAATTCGGCATAGAGAATTCGCTAGTGACACCTGTGGGATGATTGAAGTTGCCTGCTGCCGGGTGCGAATGAATGGTTTCACAGTCCGGGAATTCGAGACCTCAAGACCGACAACTGGGCGCGTATTTCCTTCATATGGGTGCAAGCGTGAATGTATGACATTCTCAACAAACTCCAATGCAGTCGTAACTCGTGAGCGCTACGCGTTCATCCAGTCTGCTCCTCTTTGTCGAGCATCCTCGGGTTCAGAAGAGACGCCACTATGTCCGTTTTCGATCTTCGTTGGATACAGTTTAGTCTCTTTCTGGTGGCTGTGACTTCATACCTCTTCAAGCGACTCAGATATGCAACAGCATCCAGAGGTTTGCCACTGCCTCCAGGCCCATCTGGAAAGCCTATCATAGGGAGCCTTCTCGAGCTGGCTCAGCATGAGACGGCGCGGGCATTAGCTCGATACAGAGAGCCATATGGCAAGCTTTGCAATTCAACATATTCATGAGGTACTGGCTCACCGTAAAGCAGGCGATATTGTCATGTTCCAGGGTCTCGGCAACAAGGTTTTGATGTTGAACTCTTTGCAAGCAATAAACGATCTGCTCGATAAACGTTCGTCTAAATATTCACATCGGCCTGAATCTGTTTTCGGTGGAGAGCTGGTGGGAATGCACGAGGTACGCTATTGACCCTCCGCCGCTGTAGCGAGACTCATCTGGATCCGGTAGAGCATGGTCTTCCTGTCGTATGGAGACGAATGGCGTGCTCACCGCAGGCTAGCTCACGCGGCACTCAACCCAACCCAAGTGAAGCAGTATCACACCATACAGGAAGATATCGCCACATCTCTAGCGAAGAGTTTGTTGGACACACCGGAGGACTTTTTTAGCCTCGTGCGAATGTAAGATTGTAGAAGATACAATCAGAACTGCTCGTAATGCTGACTTCGCTAACTTGGCTTCAAGGAGCGCTGGAAGAACTGTCATCGCCGTAACTTATGGGATACCGGCCTCATCTGCTCAAACTGAGGTGATGATCACCCTCTCATGATCTTTAATGTTTGGGCTCACATTGCCGTTGAGTAGTATATTCTGACAGGTGAAAGCTTCCTGGAGATTGCTGGAAAAGCAACAATACCCGGCAACTACCTTTGTGACTTCATATCTCCTTGTAAGTGTCTGTCACAAAACAGCGCCATGGGTTGACCTACCGCTCTTCAGTGAAATATGCCCCGTCATGGGTGCCCTTCCAGCAAGAAGCTGCAGAAGGCAGAAAGCTCATGAAAGAATTACTCACCAAGCCTTTCGAGCATGTCAAACGGGATATGGTGGGCGAGATTCAACAGATATCACGAGCAAGAGAGTTCTGACTTCAGCATGCAGGATGCAGGAGTTGCATTACCCTCCTTGACCCGGAACCTCCTAATGTCTCCCCCAGATGACACTTCCGACTTCGACAGGCGACTCATGTGGGTTGCAGGAAGTATGTTCGCTGGTATGTCAGTTGCATATTCACTTTTTCGCTTGTCTCACGTGTCTTCTAGCTGGAGCCGAAACTGTACTCTCTCCTTTTTTCCCTGTCACAAGTATCTCTGATTGTGATCATAGACCTATGCTACGGTCTTGTCGTTTATCCTCGCTATGGCTCTCAACCCCGATAAGCTGAAGCTTGCGCAAGCCGAGATAGACGCTGTCATTGGGAACGATCGTTTACCTACCATCCAAGACCGTGGCAGTCTTCCATATGTCGAAGCCGTCATCAAGGAGACGATGCGATGGCAGCCAGCCCTTCCCCTGAGTTAGCATCCTTCCAACACTCCGTGGGCGCTTCGCTCTAACCCATATCGACGACAGGTGTGGCGAGGCGCTCGGCTGAGGACGACTTTTATCGGGGATACTACATCCCGAAAGACACAGTGGTCATCCCGAACGTCTGGTAAGCGGTATCCACCTTGAACCTATCAGATGGCGTTCATGAGCGTTGGATCCGAAGGGCTCTTGCATACGAGCCGAACTCTAAGTACAACCCGGAAGCGTTCCTTCCTGAGCGCTTCTTGGACCCTACTCAGTCTATTGTCGACCCAGGGGCGTGGGCATTTGGCTTCGGGCGGCGGTAAGCCTATTTCAGTTTCCTCAGCTCTCGTATTTATTGCTTCGTCAATAGCATATGTCCTGGCCGACACATGGGCGAAAATTCGGTCTTCATTCTTATCGCCACTCTGCTCGCGGTTTTTGATATTTCTGCTCCCACGGATGCCGAAATAATACCAGAATTTACTCAGCACCTCGTGCGGTACGTCACAAGTATTTGGGTACTTTTTTGTGCACAATGTACTATGCTTACCCTTTGTATTGGGGTACGTAGCCTCCCGAAACCATACAAATGCCGTATCTTGCCTCGCTCAAATGCCAAAGTGGGCGTCGTTGAAACGAGGGCTGCAAGTACTGTCGTGTGACGTGCGGCTTGGCGATTGCACTTGTTCTTCAATCATGTAATTTCGTATGCTTATCTCGTCTGAAAACGAATGATCTTGAGGGCTTCTTGGCTGTGTGACGAACTTGACTTACCACTTCTCGAGCTCTAGATAATAGACGCCCTCGACTGCGTCTCAGTGGCGTAAGGCGTGCATGGCCGGACTTGAATTTTCATCTGCTCTTTTGTGGTCCGAAGCACCATCATTCCCGGCCTAAATCCACAATTCGTTCTTGGCATTTCAATGTGGGGGAGCCCGTCGCCACGCCCGATCATATCGCACAAACTCAAAATCCCGATGGTTATATTTACTCCGGAGCGCTGAAAGACTTCTCCGAACTATCCTTAACGTTGTTGATAGCTCCCTTATCGAGCGCTTCGATGACCTCACTGTCTGTCACTAAACACGTGGGGATGCGTAGTGCGTACAGATCGCGATTAATGCGGAGTTCCCGGCTTCGGGGACTAAGGCCGTGGAGTCCTCGCCCTTCGTCAATGATATTGAGGGCGAACATCTTGGGTGTTGTGAGTGAACATTCTGGTTTCAATCAAGCCACAGGTATCCGAGGCTGTGCTTAGATGTCCCCGGTCCTCCGCCCTATGAAGCAGTGATGTGCGATGGACTGATGACACCGGGGGTCAATGCGTGTGAACTATCTGCGTGCGAGCCCCCGCGTTCTAGAATCTAGCAGGCATTGTAGACGTGCTAAAGACCAGAAAGATGACCGCTGTAAACCAGAGCAAAGGCCGAATACAACGTCCTCCAGACAATTGCCAGTTTTCGGGGTCCAGGGTCAAGCACATCCCTGCTATGAAGTCCCTGGGTGCGCCGCAGATTGACACTTCTATGTAGGGACTTCTAAACGGGCATCCAGTGTTCTCGTACGGCTTGTCATTCACCCTTCGGTAATTCTTCAACTGTTGCTCCTTGCAACAGTTCACACTTAATTATCCTTAATAAGGCAGGGATCTTCATGGGCTGGAGTTCCGTGGCAATGCTTTCTCGCCGCCACGTAGCGTCAATTGTCCCGCACAAGCACGCCAATCGATCCCGTTTAGAATCGCTCAATATCTCCTCTCAGGGGCCTTCTGTGCGTTCCACGCGGTGATGTCGGAATCGAATATTGACGCTTTCAACTTGCAGATCGATGAAAACACTGAAACCTGGGATTAATCCCCTCAGCTCGGTATACGAGACTGAGAGAATTTGAACATAGCGAGACGGGTATGGACGCGAGCGCATAGGCGCTCGGATTAGCTAATCATACTGAACGCGGAAGATTACCGTAGCGAATGTATTTCTAAAACAGAAAGTGTACACCTCGTGTCTATCGCGCTTGGAGCATGTGCGAAACTCAGCTCCCAGATAGGTCTTCGGTGCACTGGGCCAAATGGGGTGATATGAAGCCTTCGATGTGTCTATATATTCGAGACACGCCTGCAGGCTTTCCTCAGGATTGACTTTCAAATTTCGACTCGTCGACGCTTCTTACACTCGCTACTATGATGCATATTATACCATTCTTTGCTTCCACTATAGTCCTCTCGGACCTGCAGCTTGGCAGCATCATACTTCTCTCGATCTTCTTGATCTTGAAGCGTTATCGGCATACCAAAGTGTCGCGAGGCTTGCCGTATCCGCCTGGTCCTCCAGGGAAGCCTTTCGTTGGCAGCATCTCAGAGATTGCTCAATATGAGGCACCCAGAGCGTTAGCACGGTATAGAGAGCAGTACGGTAAGTTGATTCAGTCTTGGCCGCGCGATACAGTCCTAATTGCATTCCAGGCGATCTTGTTATGCTCCAGGGCCTTGGCAACAAAATCTTGGTGTTGAACTCTCTGCAAGCCATTAACGACTTGCTCGACCAGCGCGGGAGTATCTACTCTTGCCGACCGAATTCTGTCTTCGGCGGTGAATTGATGGGTATGAAGGATGTGGGTTGATGATTGAAACTATGATCGGAAGAGTGACAATAGCTTTCAGGGCACTTTATATCTACAACATGGCGAGGAATGGCACGCACACCGCAAGCTGGCGCACACTGTGTTAGGCCCGGCATATGTAAAACAATTTTTTGAGATGCAGGAGGGCATTGCAGCGACACTTGCAAAGAGTCTGATAGAGAACCCGGTTGAATTCTTCCCTCTCGTTAGAATGTGAGTCATTGCTAGGCTCGACACTTGTTGATTTTCAAAGCGCTGGCCCCCAGGAGTGCCGGCAGAATCATACTTGGTGTCCTATATGGTATTCCCCCATCTGCAGCTCAGACAGAGGTGAGCATGGTGACCGAAAGGTGTGTGGAGACATAATAATGTCACCGGCAGTATATCCTACTCGGAGAACGCCTGATGGAGGTGGCCGCTAAAGCTACGGCTGCTGGAAAATACTTATGTGATCTGCTACCCTTTTGTGAGTTTCTCTCCAGACCGCGAATCGTACACACGTATACTCATTGAGCACAATAGTAAAGTACGCCCCAGCCTGTGTGCCATTCCAGCGTGAAGCACAGATAGGAAGGGATCTCTTCTTTGATTTCATGACGAAGCCATTTCATTATGTCAAGCACAACATCGTAAGTTCATCTAGATCGCGTGATTCCAGAGCTTATACCATCTACCTCTGGCGCAGACTGCATGTTCCACGTATCCTTCGCTAGTACCGACTATGCTGTCATCTCCTCCAGAAGATGTGTCCGATCTCGAAAAGAGGCTGCTATGGACCACAGGGGCTTTGTTCGCAGGTAAGATAATCGCCACAGGTATTTCACTGGTCTACTTAACTACATTCTGCGCAGCTGGAGCCGAGACGGTTAGCATCCCCGGCTGCTCACAGTCGAGGTATCTAGCTCACGCTAAAACCCAATCACAGACTTACGCAACAGTATTATCCTTCATCTTGGCCATGGCTTTGAACCCCGAAGTACAGAAGAAGGCTCAAGCGGAGATCGAGAAAGTCATTGGAAGCCGTCGTCTTCCGGCCATGCATGATCGTCAAGGCCTCCCTTATGTCGAAGCTGTAGTCAAGGAGACTATGAGATGGCAACCATCTGCACCCTTGAGTAAGATTACAGTATATATTGTCTTTTAGCTCAATACGAGCTGAACATGCTACTACAGGCGTTCCAAGGCGCTCGGACGCGCATGACTACTACCAAGGCTATTTCATCCCGAAAGATACTGTTATCGTTCCGAACATTTGGTAGATCGCTTTCAAGTCCGTATTGGGCCACCGTTAATTCACTGTCGATCCCGAAGGGCGATTGCGTATGCTCCTAACGCCAAGTACAATCCGGAGGCGTTCATTCCGGAGCGATTCCTAGACCCGGAGCAGCCAGCTGTCGATCCAAAATTGTGGGCCTTTGGTTTCGGACGGCGGTAGGTCTCCTTCCTGTCCATGATAGCTGCAAGGAACTAATATTGTCGTGGAAACTTCAGCAAATGTCCTGGTCTATACTTGGGCGATAACTCAGTCTTTATTCTCATCGCCACACTTCTCGCTGCCTTTGACATCTCTCCACCAAAGGATTCAGAGCTTGTGCAGGAGTTCACACAGCATATCGTGCGGTAAGGAATCCTTTCTGTTCTGTATTTTATCCTCCTATGCTGAAACTGGCCTTCGCACTGATAGCTTCCCGAAACCTTACAGCTGTCGCATAGTACCACGTTCGAATGCAGTAGTGAACTTGGTTGAGGCTCGAGCAGCGAGCAGCGTTATGTAACAATTGCTTCGGCGCATTGCAGCCGACCATGTACTGTAAAGCGACTCTTCGTAAAGCGATTATTCGCCGACATTAACACGTGAAGTGCCCCTTGTGGTGCCTGGAATTCTTTCATACCCTCGAATTCGGTCCGATATGGCCTCGGTGGAGTATTGTTGACAGCGTGCAACATTCGAGAAACAGCTCCATATACGGGTGCCCATATCCGCTGCGTATCTTGCCTCGAACACTGACTAGTCGAACTCACCAATATCTCAAGGCTCCACTGGTCTTCATCTGCAAGCACCCTGAGGGCTATGTTGGTTAATGTAGTTGTGCCTCTTCTTCTTTTGGCATTCGTCTGTGTCGTAAGAAAATATCGGAATATCAGAGCATCCAAGGGTCTGTCGCTTCCACCAGGCCCTCCCGGCAAATTCCTCTCAGGAAACATCCGTGCGGTAGCCCAATATGAAGCGCCCCGTGCATTGGCACGATACAAGGAGCAATACGGTGTGTATGTTCAAGCGATGGAGGTTCAACGCTAACCGTAGCATACTCTTTGGATAAGGCGATCTTGTTATGTTCCAGGGCTGGGGAAACAGAATCCTAGTCTTGAACTCTTTGCAAGCCATAAACGACTTGATTGAGAAACGAGCCCACAAGTACTCCAACCGGCCGAACCTCGTCTTTGCCGGAGAGCTAATAGGATTGAATCAGGTACACCTTTTCTCACTTATACAAGGCCATACCAACGCGGCACTGTGGTAGACTGTGACGTGGTTGCCGTATGGCGAAAGATGGCGCGCCTACCGCAAGCTCTTACACACGGCGCTTAGCCCGGTACAAGTAAAGGAATATCATAGCATGCAAGAAGGCATCGCTGTGTCGTTATGCAAGGGTCTACTGGACAAGCCGGAAGATTTTATGCATTTAGTGCGCATGTGAGTTATCGCGGTATGACAGTCATATGCAGCGCTGAGGCTGCGTTAGGAGTGCCGGAAGAATCATCATAGCCATCACCTATGGCATACCCGATACGCCAGCACAGGAAGAGGTAAGTATACCTTCAGTATCGTTCAACGGCTGACACGTCTCTGCAATAGTATATCTCCGACGGAGCGCGTGCCGCGGAGACTTTCGCAAGGTCATCCATACCTGGCAAATACCTATGCGATCTACTTCCCTTCCGTGAGCTCGGCCAGAGGGCACCAATGAGTTATGCTTACATTTTCTCGCATTCTGGTAGTAAAATACGCCCCATCTTGGGTACCCTTTCAACGTGAAGCGCGTGAGGCAAGAGAGCTGCTTATGGGCATTAGGCGAAGACCGTTTGAACATGTCAAGCGCAACATGGTGAGCCCTATTCCCTGACCCCGAGCAAAACCAAACCTACTCCTTAAGTCACAGAAATCAGGAATAGCTCTGCCCTCGCTGGTACAAAACCTACTGTCATCACCCCCAGAGGACGTGCCAAGTTCAGAATTCGAACATAGGGTCTTCCTTGTCGCCGGGTCAATGTTCGGAGGTATGTACTTCATTTTCATATGGTATTCGCTGACCCTCTGGGTTATTATTTTCAGCTGGTTTTGAGACGGTAATGGCCTGTTTCAATTATCAGACGAGTGGCTCACCTTGGTGAAAGACCCTCGGCACAGTGCTGTCGTTCATCATGGCCATGGCTCTGAACCATGATAAGCAAACAAAGGCGCAAGCTGAGATCGACGCTGTCATTGGGGGTGATCGGCTCCCAACCATCCAAGATTCTCCCAGTCTTCCGTATGTCAATGCGGTGATCAAGGAGACAATGAGATGGCAACCTGCGGTACCCATGGGTAAGCTCACGCTTCAGCAACACATCTAAATTGTTAATGCGAGACTTGCCCTGTACGTCGGTAGGCCTCCCAAGACACACGTTCGAGGACGATGTCTACGGCGATTACTACATCCCAAAAAATACTACGATTTTGCCTAACGTTTGGTTAGCTTAGTTCCAAGGAAATTAATGACGACTGACCACCAAGATGTTCTTGCAGGGCCATTGCATACGAAGCCAATGACAAGTACGACCCGGAAGCCTTCATTCCGGAGCGTTTCTTGGACGACACTCAAGACATCCCAGATCCATTAACATGGATCTTTGGGTTTGGGCGACGGTATGTGCGGACATCATATTCAGTAGCGTATCGTGACATAACAGACAGTGTCTGTCCTGGCCGCTACCTGGCTGAGAACTCTGTCTTCATCCTTGCCGCCACCATTCTTTCCACCTTTGATGTATTACCGCCAGAAGATGATAAGATAGTGCAGGAGTTTAGGCAGGGAATTGGGCGGTATGTTCCAGTAAATTTTTTAAATCCTTGACTCAGCTTGATTCCAATCCCATTGTAGCACGCCGAAGCCATACAAATGTCGCATTGTTCCTCGTTCGGGCGCCAAGGCAAGGCTCATTGAGTCACGCGCATCAAACAGCAACGCGTAAAAGAAAGGATGCATTTGAAATATTCTGTAGTGTACGAGGATCCCAGAGTCCCAAAATTTCAAGTGTAATTTGTGTAACCGGTTCCGAAGAAGTTCACTGGCACTGTTTTTCTCAAAACCCAGCAGAGCGAGATTATGAGAGACAGGCTGGTACCATAGGCATAGACAGTCGAGCTTGAAGAAAGATACGGCTCAGATAAACTGACATTATGGTCAGCGCTGCCCGGGTCTCGATACACGTGGAGGAGAGTCTAAGGAGGAGGAGCCTATGGGCGCTTATGATATTTATATTAGCGCCCAGAGCAAGCAGCAAGCGCCAAGTGCGACGGCGAGGAGCAGATCTCCTCTGGCCTCTATGTTATCCGGATGCAATACCGACACTACAACACGTTGAATGCTCTGTTACTGCTATCACTATGTTTTCTCGCACCTGTATGGTCCAGTAATTCTCAGTCAGCGGTGCAAAATGGCGGCGGGTCCGCACACACGAATAACTGGGCTGTCCTAGTGTGCGCATCGAGGTATTGGTTCAACTACCGAGTAAGTTCTTATCACAATATGCATAACGATGTGATCAAAGATGGATGATGCGTAGCACATGGCCAATGCTCTCGGGATGTGCGTGATCCAAGACGCCATGTATTCGACTACAGCAGAGCTCATTCAGCTTCAGGTACCGAACTGTGAAACGACTGGGCATACCCGACTCCAACATTATCCTGATGCTTGCGGACGATGCCGCATGCAACTCAAGGAACAGATACCCCGGCTGCGTCTTTGCCAACCAGGGACGACACCTCGATCTGTACGGCGACAATATAGAGGTTGACTATAGAGGCTATGAGGTCACGGTCGAGAATTTCTTGCGGGTGTTGACAGGTGCGTGCGCCAGTCCACTAATGTCTGGCGTCTCTCAACCAGGCCGGTCCTTTGTGCAGGACGTATGGACCCCTCTGTTCCCCGATCCAAGCGACTGCTCACAGACGATCGCTCAAACATCTTCGTATATATGACTGGACACGGTGGGAATGAGTTCCTTAAGTTCCAGGACAACGAAGAGATTAGTGCATTTGATATAGCGGATGCTTTTGAGCAGATGTGGCAGAAGAAGCGGTGCGTCCTGTCCCTCAAGTAGTCAGAGAGTTTGTCCACTAAGGTTTATACAAAATCTGCAGCTACAACGAGATCTTCTTCATGATTGATACCTGCCAGGCGAACACGATGTACTCGAAGTTCTACTCGCCCAACGTTCTTGCAACCGGCTCGTCTCAAATCCACGAAAACTCCTATTCGGTATGCCTCTGCCACGTCACCGTGCTTGACACCTGCCCTGATTTTCGGAACGAAGTATGAGAACGACAACGATATCGGTGTCGCTGTCATTGACAGCTATACGCACTACGTGTTGGAGTTCATGGAAGGCATCAACAAAACCAGCCAAACCACAATGCAAGACCTGGTACGTCTATCTACCTTCTTCATATCATCATGTACCACTGACGATTATACTTCAAGTTCAATTCATATGATGTCGATAAGATCCGTTCGCATCCTGGCGTGCGCATGGACTTGTTCCACCGCGATATCCGCCACGCACTCGTCACCGACTTCTTTGGTGGTGTTGCTCAAGTTGAGGTCCTGCCACAGCTATCGACCGAGGAACCCATCTGGTCTCACAATGCAAGCATGGCCAGTCCAGTTGTACCCGCTATCGATTTGTTTCCCCTTACCAAAGGAAACATCACAGAAGAGGTCCAGGACGTCGAGCTCACGGGCGATAAGACTGCAGTCCCGCACCCGTTTGCGCTAGAGCTGATGGCGGCGGTACAGAACAGCACATCCCAACGTGAAACAAACTACAGGACAGTACGCGCATGGGCGTCAGCCGCCCTCTTAGTCGCACTTGTAGGCTGGGTGTGCAGTCGAGGGAAGTAGCATGTAATTTATTTTTTCAGTAACCATCTGCTGGGTGCGTCTGTGAGGATTCAGTCTGTTCAGGCATGCTAGATGGCACCATTAACAATCTGGGTCTCGATCATATGGGCCTTCGTAGCCGACCGCGAGTGAATGCATTCAGGGAGGGATGCCTGCAGGTCGTTTTCCTCATTGGGCTCGCAGGCAATGCTCCTGTCTGGCATGTATACGTTATTCCTCCGGAGCTGCGCAGGCACTCGCCAGACATTCCTGAGGGGCTTAGTGAATAACATCTCAGTCACGCGATGGCCTTATTCTACGTCATACTATCCATGACGATGTGTATTTAGTTGCCTTAGAGTGAGCTGCACACTGTCACAAGTGTCATAAGCAGCACACAGATGGGAAATGAATCGCAGAGGGTAGGTTTCTGGTAGTAATATTCTGCTCTTCAGTTAGTGCTGTTCGCCTCTTTCTCAGGAACACATTGTCAGATGTCAATAAAAGTTGAAGACAAGTGCAATAAGCGCCTACGTTACCTCATCATCAGGAGATTTGACTGAAACACCGTGGAATAATACTGCTCTATCGGAAGTGGGCAACTCGAGGTATTATGGCCGGATCAAAGAATCGAACGCCTCCCCGGTAGTTCAAATCAAATCTCGCGCAAGTGGATTGGCGATGTCTGCGTGTATAGTACGATACATCAACCGACTATTCGCAGCTCTGGTCTCGACAACTCTCTCTTAGAGTACAACGAGAGACAATGAAGTACTTGCAAACAGCTCTTGCTGAACGGCTAGATGGTACTCTGTGCCGCGCGGGCCTCGATAATACTGGCTTTGAGGCCTGAGCGCGGTACAATACGGCAGTCGAAAGGCTCCGGGTAACTATATGACACACCCGTCAACTCGATCATCCTCGATTCTGCATGATATAAATACGACTCGCCTGATTTGGAATGAACTGAACTGGGGCTTCAGCTCGCCCGTGTCAGGCAGTGATATATCGAAGCTCGCCAGCAACGTAGCAATTGTTATGAAGATCGAGTTTTCCGCAAGAACACTTCCGGGGCAGATCCTGTCGTTGTGTCAGCTAAATGATGGGGTGCGGTATCAGCCTGATCGAAGCCGCACCGGCGACCAAATCCAAACATCCACATCGATGGGTCGACGGTGGGGTGCGAAGGGTCCAGGAAACGTTCCGGAAGGAATGCTTGCGGTTCGTACTTCTCATTTGGCTCGAATGCGATAGACCTAGTGTCTATGTGAGAGACGGTCCATAGACTAGTACTCGCGCGTACTGACCAGACGTTGGGTATGACGACAGTAGACTTCGGAATGAAGTACCCTTCATATTCGTCGTCTTCCGAACTACGATGCGCGACGCCTAGAGAGAGGGACATGATCTGTTGAGTTTTTACTCGAGGGAATAAATTTGATAGAATATGTATACCCAGGGGCATGATCGGATGCCATCTCATAGTCTCCTTGATCAATGCATTCACATAAGGTAGGCACGACCTGTCTTCGATAGTAGGGAGCCGGTCAGTTCCGACAATCCTGTCAACTTCCGCCTGGGCTATGCGCTGCTTGTCCGGGTACAATGCCATGACGAGGAAGAATATTATGACTGTCACGTATGTCTGGAGTATCTGCATAAGTCCGATATCATTGAGCTGCAGCGAGCACGCCTTACGGACTCCGCTCCGGCTAAGAGTGGGTGAGCAATTGAAGAATCACACAGGACCAAGGAAGAACGCACCTCCGTACATAGACCCAGCAGCCCATTTGACCCTGCGCTCGAAATCCGCGATGTCGTCCAGTGGGTCAGTCAGCAACTGCTGAACAAAAGATGGAGGTGCAGTGCCTGCTTCCTACGCATTACGTTAATTCACAAAGTCGAAACAAATGAGGAAGACCGGACGTTTACGTACTAGTTCACGTTTGACATACTCAAATGGTCTCGCAATGGCCAATTCCGTCATATCCCAAGCCCACTTTGCTTCACGTTGAAAGGGGACCCATGATGGCGCATATTTCACTGGACTACTTGTCAGATGCCACCACGACATGCAGGATGGCCAGGACTCACGTATAGGTAGGAGGTCGACAAGGTATGTTCCGGGCATCACGGCCTTTACTCCAACCTTGGCTAGTTCTTCGATTTGCGTGATATACTGCGCTCGGAATGTGTTAGAGCGGGATGGGTACTGGGTTGACGACCACACTACCTTGTCTTCGGGAGTATCCATAGGTATGCCATAAGTGATCGCGAGAATGATCTTGCTGGACGTTCTGCACAAAGCTCAGGAAAGATTTATCACAGTTCCTAAACAACATACAAGCGCATCAGGGGATTGAAATTTTCAGGCGCTCGGAGCAGGTCCCTGGCGAAGATCGCCGCGGAGTCTTCTTGCATAACGTGGTACCCTTTCACAGCGGTCGGACTTAGGGCGGTATGCGCCAGCTTGCGCTGAGCTCGCCATTCATCGTTATAGTCGCAGAAGGTCAAGTACTTTCAGTGACATATCAGCATCGTAAACATGTATATCAATAATGATATCACTGACCCTGTTCAAACCCATCAGTTCGTTGCCGAATATGAAGATAGGTCGATCCGAGTATTTACTTGCTCGCTTCTCGAGGAGATCGGTCATGGCTTGCAAGGAGTTTAGCACCAGCATGCTTTGTCCCAGTCCTTGGAAATATACGAGATCGCCTGTTGTACGTCATATAAGTATGTGGTCCTATGCGTCAGCAGAGCCATACACCAGCGTACCGTATTTATACTTATAGTCCGTTAGCTTCAGCCATGGTTTGTCGACACGAATGTCCATTATATTGCCAATGAACGGTCGCATGGGCGGTCCCGGCGGGCAAGGAAGTATTCTTCGTGAAGCAGCGCGAAGATATCGTAGTAGTACATAAGAGACAAAGAGGATGAGTATCCCGGTAGCCCAGGTTGTGCGATTGTAGCCTAGGATGTTGTCGAGCATTTGTGAGATAAAGTGGGATGACTGCTTTTTGGAAATCGGGACAAGACGACGGGGGAATACGGATGCAGGGGAGGAATGAGAATGAAACCGTGTTCTCGCTCTTGCACAACTTTATACTCATTGATACGGGATGATAAATCTTGGAGTCACTGACGTCGTTGCCGGTTCCGCAACTGAAGTCAGTCACGGTTCCGCAAATGAAGTCACTCACGGTTCCGCAAATGAAGTCAGGCACGGTACCGACACCGTGGGCATCAAAAGATGGCCCAGCCCGGTACATGCTGAGCCCAGGCTGGGATCTGAACGTCTGGACTCACCATGTCCGTGAGAGGTCGAGTTTGAGTGCATTTTAAATGCCAGTGTACATCTTGAGTACACTTGAGTGAGCGCTGAGTACATGGAAATTTTAGGGACATTCTGAATGTTGCCAACATGGCCTAAGGAAGAGCATGCTGAGTCCATACGTTCTATTCTTGCGGTGTTCTCAGCATTTCCCCGCTTGGTACATCGGGTGATGCCCACGGTGCGAATTGACTCAAAGAGAACGGAAGCGCCGTCCTGACAACCGTATCACCCAATGTGCTCCTAATGACATCCGAAGTACCGTTATCCCTGCTTGACATACACAGACTTTCCGTCGCAAAAGCCTCTTGCAGCATGGACATTTGATCACTCGGCATCTCGCGGCATCGCCAACACACTACCATGCCGGTGCGTTCGCTGACGCAGACCGTGGCAGCGAGCACGCCCCTCGCCGTCGTGCATGTTGCAGACGTGCCGACCCGGGCGCAGCTTGGAGGATATGTGATAAATGTATAGACGTGCACGGTGGTGATGGCACGCACGCACGTGCAGCTGAGCTATACTAAGATATATCATAATTTATAATACTCATAAACGAATGAGTTACGCACTCTAAGATACGGGAGGCGGAGAATAAACCGCGTGGCGGCGAGGCAAGGCGCGGCGGGGAGGTGAGGTTCGCGGCGGGAGCGGCATGACCGAAACGCCAGCCATCCGACGTCACATCAACACCAGCCGCGCGCTGAGAATGCGAGATTTCGTTTCATCCAAAGCAAATACGGTTGGTATGATTTGCATCGATATTCGCGTACCCCCAGTCCGGACAGCATGCGAGAGATACGTACTCCGACATATCGTGCCCACATCCAGCTCGACTACTTCGCAATCTGCTAGATTGCATGGGCCGTTCGGAGGGCTTCTGGAAATCTTGAGTACAGGACATGATACAGCTCCGAGATATACGGATGACAAAAATCTGGACATTGTCGACGGGGATTGAAGCCTTCTTCGTGCACAAGCCAATCTGATATTCTCAGAGGTTACCAATAGCGCATTGCTCCATAGAAGTAGATGTAGTAGAGTATACATAGTGTAGCAGGTCATGTGTGCGTTCAATGGTTTTACGAGCATAGCCGCTGGGCGCCGCCAGTCAAAAAACCAGAATGGACTGAGGGCTGCTTACTCATGTTCAGCGCTTCGACAGAGGTGTAAGTAGCGCCGGGACTTGCTCTTGCACAGTATTCTTCCCGCTAGCTGGTGTTCCTCTGGATATGTGAATATGAAGACCCATCAAGACATTAGCAAGCTGCCGCCGTGAGCGTTGAGCTCGGCTACGAACTTGGCCTCGTCGAAGGCCGAATATAAAAACTCGACGCCCAAGGTCGTCAGCATCGTCACGATCTGTAGTGGTAACCAGGGGTCCTATGTCTTTGCTTCGCCGTAAAAGTCAAACCGCGCGTTCTGAAGCCGACAGTAGTACGTGTATGTTTGTGGTGCTTGTTTGGGATGCCGTGCGGGAAGCGGCTTGACTGAAAATGGGCTACGGTGGCGAGAACCTCGGCGGAAGAGCGCTCCTTACAATATCTGTGAGGCATACAACCAAATGAGACACAGAAGCAATCAAGGAGTTCATGTGAGCTTACCTTTGTGCACCCTCTCCGCAGATCCTGACGGTGTACTAATAGAATGTTGGATCTTCGACGCATCTCGTGCACGATCGAGGGTCGTCGCCAGTCTCGTTAGACTGCGGGAAGCGATTTTAGGTCTGTGTGCTGTGGAAAACGAGATATTGATTCAAAGTTCAGAGTCGAAGAACGAACATGAGCCACTCGGGATAAAGCAGTCACTGGCGTGCCAGCTCGGACAGCATGAGCGCCACCAATTATGTCGGCAAACATATCGCGGTCACGTGTTCCGCGCGGCTTCAATTTATTTCTCTCGGCTTTACGCAACAGACTTAATAGTGACACGATACTCTGGTTCAATTCCTTCGCTCTTACACAGCGCATTAGGGCTTCTCATTATCTTCTCTGCCTCCACTTTATCTCAAAAACATCATTGCCTCGTTTACTCGTGGTACATTGTCGAGTTTGACAGGAGTAGCCTCCTGTCGCTGGGACCGTCCTATTTCACCGGTCAGCACGTCTACGGTGTCTTCAATCACAGACCCGGAACATCTTCTCTCTGTCTCTCTCCCCACGTCCGCCCCTATCTCACATATTTCTTGCGCCTAACGTCCATCATGTCGACGTCGAAACCCAGTATCGTGCTCCTGTCGCTGAATCAACTAGGCATGGATGAACTCAACACCTATCTGTACTCTGCCTTACGCAAAAGGGCGGAGCTCACGCATCTAACATCTGCTCGGGCAGCGATCGAGCGACTCATGAGGACACCAACTCCGAAGGCGGTAATCGTGACGGACGCGGGGGTGACAGAACACGAACATCGCAATGTCCTGGAGCGTCTCGTAGCATACACGAAGGGCGGAGGCATCGTCGTTTTTGCTTGTCAATTCAGCTCGTTCGTGAAGTTCAAGGACCTCAGCGCTATGTTCAAGGTCATGTGGAAGCTCCCCTGGACAGCCGGCAGCTATAGTGCCACGGACTTCCGCCCGAATCGTGCAGCGAAGGGGATAGATACGACTGGTTTTGCACCGAAATTTGATGCGAAGGCGCTGCAGCTGGATGGCGTTGCTAGAGAGGACGCAATATACCACCCATCCCACATTCATTCCAAAGCCGGTGACACGATGTCGACTCCTGCGGCTTACACAACCTGTGGAATCGGCCGTGTGGGCTTCGTAGGAGACGTTAATTCGACGGAGGAGTCAATAAGTGTCATCCTCGCCATGTGTTTTCCGAAAGAGCTACCGTCATTTTCGTCAGGGGTGCGCTCAATCCTGCTGGTTGTGATCCTTCCCACTGTCGGATTCTGACATACTCCCAACAGGTCGGCCCCAAACCCAGTGTACTCATTCTTTCATTGCAAAAGGAGAGCTGGACTGACAGGAACTATGCGCAATTGTTTAATGGCTTGCGCAAGAATGCGACGGTCACCGAGGTCTTGTCGAGCAGCGCTGCTAAGCGAGCACTAGCGAGCTCGTCACCCTCCGCAGTGCTAGTAATGGACAGCGCCATCAGCAAGCCCGCGCACAAGGCGCTTCTCGCACAACTCGTGCAGTACGCGCGTACTGGTGGGCGAGTTGTCATTGGTGCGCAATTCAGCAATTACCTAGGGTTGGGCGATGGACGCCAGTTCTTCTCGCAGTGGGGGCTCACGTCTTGGGACGTTGGGTCCTACTATCGTACGACGGTCGCTTTGAACCCTGCAGGAGTCCCGGCGCCCCTCGACGCGAAGTCTCTCTTCCCCGAATACAGCATGAAAGCGCTGTACATCAAGGGCGCTACCCCTGGAGATGCCGTGTATCTCCCCACGCCGAGCTCGCACGTCGAGTCTATGGTCTTCGCAAACGTGCGGCTCACGGAGTCCGAGCAGGAGGAGAGCCCTGCGGTCTTCACGCGCGTCGGCGACGGCTATCTTGGGTATGTCGGTGATGTCAATGGTGAGCAGCCCAGCATACGGCTGCTGATCGAGATGTGTGGCGTGAAGATTAAGCCGGGGGACTTGGGCTCGCGTACCATAACGACTGGCGTGACACTAAGCCGGAATGGACCCGTAGATGCGGAGCGCGAAACGTTTCATGAGGTGCCTCTGCCAACGCCAAAGGTCCAGAGACCCAAGGAGGCGGAAGTTACTGTTCGAGCTGCGAGGCGAGCAGCGAATTCTAGGGGCAAGGCGACCGAAGCTGAAAGGCTCAAAATCGAGGTGAGTGCCCTCTCTTGACATTTGTGTACATTCTGATGTCGTGCGGCAGGGCAATCATTTCTTCGAACGAGGTCAGTATGCCGAAGCGGCAGAATGCTATCGCAATGCTGCTCTGTCGTACAAGCCGAAGCCGGTGTTCCTTACGAACCTTGCAGCAGCACTGCTTAAACTTGAACAGTGAGAACCGTGCGCTCCCTTCAATGTAGCATGCGTTGGTCGCTAATCGTTCTGAAGCTGGGGTCTGGCCGAGAGCGCAGCGAGCCGTGCTCTGCACTGTGAGCCGACCAACATCAAAGCGCGTTACAGAAGGGGTTTGGCGCTGAAGGAGCAAGGCGACTATTTGAGGGCAATTAATGGTATGTGTATATTTACTTACCATAAATGTGCATTCTAATCCTTGTCACAGATTTCCGTTGCGTATTGCGATTGGATCCATCCAACACCACTGCACGACAAGAATTGGAGGCTACCCTAAACCTGCACGTAGGACCTGTGCCAAGAGAGGACCGGGGCGAGGATCCCGCTGCAGATGAGTCTGCGAAATCTGATATCACGACAGAATCGGACTCGGAAGATTACAAACATATCGGCAATGGCATTCCTTGCCGCTTCTATAACCATTACGGATGCAAGAAGGGGAGCCGGTGCCCCTACAGACATGCGCCTGATCCGAAAAGCTTCAGAGACGAGCTGTGAGTAATAGGCGCAATTCATAGAGCGACTTTAAGCTGAATCTGGTGCTTGTTTAGTGGTCGCAACGTCTGCATTTACTGGCTCTTCGACAGATGCCGGTACCGCGACAAGTGTGTCTATGCACATGATAAGGCGTACCTACCTCTATCAGGGCGTTGGAAGGACGAGGAGTTCATCTGCAAGTTGCAAGGCATTTATGATCGCTTCGCAATGCCAGGCATGAACACCCTCGAGCTCCTGCGCCCTCTGTGGAGTAACTCCTGGCGCGACGAGCCGTGGGCAAGGCAATCGTACAGTCGAAAGAAGACTCAAATGCGCGAAAGGAACTTCACGATGTACGATCTGGGGATCGCTGAGCCGTCGGCGAGCGAAATCGATGGCCCCGGGTTCGAATACGGACCATTCATCCCATTCGACGATAGCTATGGCGAGGGCTCTAGTGGCAGCTATGACTATGAAGACGGCGACGAAGACGAAGACTACAGTATGGGAGATGGCGATGATGATGAATATGATGCCGAGATGGACGAACGAGCCGGCAATTACGGCTTCAGTCACGACGAGCTAAACGAACTCCTGTCTTACGGCGTGAAGCCATGGGAAGACGATGCCTGGGTATGCTTCTCGTTGATACCGCTACAACTTGTTGCTAATCGTCTGTTTGACTCAGGATTTTCTCGATGCCGTACATAATCTTTAGGCTTGTCTGCAAGCTAACAGTGTCTGAAGAATGCTGCAACAGCGGTTGATCGATCTTTCGGGTACTTATACTCTCCTCCCCATGCTGTCGAACATGCTTTGTTGTCTGTAACATAGCTCGCTTTCAGTCTCCAATACTTTTACGTATTTGGATTTTTAATCCATCCTTAGTCTTCTTACTATAAATCCGCTAAGCGGCTAAGCCATCAACAGATCGCGATCACGTGCCAAGTCTCAGAGACGCCCAACAACTTGTCAACGGTGAACACCTTCCTCAGTCTCACCTCTTACGTCCTCGCGAGTCAGCCGTTCTGCGGAGTCTAGGCTGTTGAAAAAACTATCTTGTTTTATTTGAGAGCGTTGGTCTCATGCGGATACTGGTCAATATATTAGCAATGTCCCAGTCTGCCCTAGTACCATGAGTTCTCCGACTGTTGGTTCTCGTTGACAGATCTCGGCTACATACGCCGACAAATGTTATGCTTAGGATGGGACCGTACACGCCTTACGTGGCGTATATTCTTTGACTCGTAGGCTCAACTGAATTTTATATTATCCCCGCTCATCGTACGGCCGTAACCGTGAGTGTGCTGCAAGGACGATGAGGCGTCTGCTCATATTTGCTACAGATCGCAGATGCCAATTTTTGGACGTTGACGGCTATGGAAGACGAGCATCGAGGGGAATCTCTTCAGTCCTATGCGTTATCCCGGTTCAACTGGCATCCGCACCGGTGAGTCCATCCCCACTCTTCCGGGACTTCCGCTGGCCTGTAGGGAATGCCACGTACATCATTTCCACTTCACTACCACGTCAAGTGCTGGCGCATCTGCTATCCCCGCGGCTCCTTTGTTTCCTCCCATGATGACCTCGCTCTGTGCTAAAGCCGATGATGGGGTCATTAATCCGTTTTCCCTCCCTAAGCTACTGGTATGAGTACTGAATTTGACAACGGACTTTGTCGTTTATAGCACGTTACGGATCCGAGGCGATGATCTCGAGCAGCCCCTTGGACATCCAGGTGCCACTCAGCGCCGACGCTTTCCCTCGCAAAAGTGCATTCAGCCGGTTGCAGAATTAGACATCCGTGAGCTTTCATCTGATCATACGACGATGGTGACACACTGAGATATAGCCACTATAGGTGTTAGATTACCACTTGAGCATATTGCCATACGATCCTTCGCCTAGAGTTCCTTGAATATTGGTTGTGCTCTGCTATTCTCCGGCCCTGTAGCATTTTCACGCGTGCATCGTGATAACGCAACTAGGAATTCTGATACGGTAAAGTGGCATCGGCAGACATGCCTCTGTGTCAAGCCAATTCGCCGGTCCAAGGTATCAGCTCGCAGAGCGAGAGTGCGCCACAGAGACCTACCATTTCAGTCATCGCTGACATGGGG
Source organism: Obba rivulosa (assembly GCA_001687445.1). NCBI lineage: Eukaryota > Fungi > Basidiomycota > Agaricomycetes > Polyporales > Gelatoporiaceae > Obba > Obba rivulosa. The sequence continues at coordinate 81,910 of KV722376.1, read as the reverse complement.
TCACGTGAAGCCAATGTTTTGAAAACCAAATTCACTTTTTCCGCAGCGGGCAGCTGGTCTCCTTCTCCCGGTTTCGCAAGGGACCATACCTGCTGCATTTTGCTTGAGCAACACCATGGACTTCTCCCAAATATCTAATTTGAATTTCACCCCTGATTTACCGCCACTTCCTCCTCTTCCGAATTTCAGTGTGTCCACAAGCGAGGGGACACTGGATGTGGATTTGCCTCAAGTGCGTCTTTTACCATTCTCAAAATATTTTGATCCACAACTAACGGACGAATCAGCCTTCCCCTCAGCCTTCCCCTAGCCGACGGAGCAGAAAGAGGGCGCGCCAGAAGGCCAAGCAATCTCAGAAGACGCAAGCCTCGGCCAAGCCTCGCGTTATGGTCCTGTCGCTGGGAAACAGCATGAGCTTCCTCAAGAGCATGTATCACCAGCTATTCCTGGGCCTTCACAAGAATGCAACCGTGACCGAAGTTTCGTCCGCGCAGACAGCTGAGGATGCGTTGACAACCCCGTCGCCCCCATCCGCGGTGCTCATTATCGACAGCGGTATCACCACCGCGGAACATAGCGGCATTCTGTCCAGACTGATTGGGTACGCTCACGCGGGCGGGCGGGTCGTGCTCGGAGGACAATTTGCCGGGGACTTCGACTATAGGGAGGGACCGACGTTCTGGAGAAAGTGGGGCGTGTCCTGGCAGCTGGGAAGCTACTATGTGACTTCGTTCGAGCTGAACTACCAAGGCGTGCCCGCCCCGCTTGATGCGCACGCGCTCGACCAGCAGTGCCACTTCAAGGCGACGTTCATCCGTGGCCACCACTCGAGGGACGCCGTATATACGCTCGCTTTGCACGCGCCCATGCCACCCAACGTGGCGAAGCAGCTCGGGTCGTGCTTCGAGAGTCCTGCTGTGTGGACAAAGATCGGGAAGGGCTACCTGGGGTTCTGCGGGGCTGCGAATACGGAGGCGTCTACTATCAGACTCTTGATCGAGATGTGCGGGGTCAGGCTACAGCCAGGAGACCTGGGGCCCGAAAGGCATCTGGCTAGTGTGGAGATAGGGCCGGTCACAAGCTACGTGAGGTCCGTGTACGAGACCGTGCCGGAGCAGAAGAACGAGAGCAAGGGCAAGATGTCTCTACGACCGGGATCCAGAGAAGCGCAGGTCGCCGTACGCGCGGTCGTCCGGGAGCGGACCGCACTCCAGAAACGCGCTAAAGGGGAAGAGTACAAAGAAACGGTCAGTAACCCCGAGCCCCGCCCGACTAACAGCTAACAGCGCCATAGGGCAACAAGATGTTCAAGATCGGCGAGTACGGCTTCGCGGCCGACATGTACCGCGAGGCCGCGCGCGAGCACGCGCCGAAGCCCGTGTACCTCGCTAACCTCGCCGCGGCGCTGCTCAAGCTCGAGCGGTCAGTCGCACTTGGCGTGGCCAGATGACAGATGCTGACCGAGCGCGATCAGGTGGGACCTTGCGGAGAGCGCCGCTGACCGAGCACTGCGCGGCGACCCCGCAAACCTCAAGGCACGGTACCGCCGCGGTCTCGCACGCAAGGGGATGGGGCGGTACCTCGATGCGATCAAAGGTGTGTCTCCGCTCAGCAGTCGCAGAGAGGGCGGGTATCTCACGCCACACGCAGACTTCCGCTGCGTCCTGCAGCACGAGCCTTCGGCGGCGGATGCCCAGCGCGAGCTGGTCGCGACGCTGGCGCTGCTGACGGGGCCGGTCGAGCGGGCAGGCGAGGAGGACCCGCCGTTCGACCGGTCGTGCGAGTGGGAGGTCGCGACGCAGTCGGACACGGAGGACTACAGGCACTGTCCGCCGAGCAACAGGCCCTGCCGGGCGTACAATCACGAGGGCTGCACACACCGGGCGGCGTGCCCGTACGTGCACGCTCCGGATTGGCGCAGCACACGCGACAGGTCGTAAGTGCGGAAGAATGATTTCGTGCGCTCGGAGCTGATGTGGGTGCCGTGCAGCGGGCGGAATGTTTGCTTGTGGTGGCTCCTCGGCGGCGAGCCTTGTCCCTGGGATGAATTCTACAAAGACGGGTGCCCGTACGCGCACGACGAGACACATTTGCCGAATCCGTGGTGGAGCAAAGAGTATCGCTTGTTTGTGCTCAGGACGCAGTTTTACAAGCTTGACCCAGACGCGGTTGAAGAAATCGACCGGCTATTCTGGCAGAACTTCGTCATGAGCTGGCGCGCCGATTTGTGGGAGACCGAAGACTGGGTGCCTGAGACTGAACTCGAGCCAGGCGCACATGTGCCGGTCCCTGAGGCGGCCCCCGTTCAGCATGGCTTTGGCTTTGACAACATGCAGGATACAGGCTCGGTGCGGCCGATTGACGCTATCTGGGCAAATTGGAAAGCTGAAATACAGCCCTACTTGGACAAGTATGCGCCGTACAGGTAAGGACGGCGATGTTCGGGTAAGCCGGGGCTTTTGACTTTATAATCCGAGCGATGAACTGATGACACCACGAGATCCAGAAATTAATCGATATAACTCGCGGGCGAGTCTTTCTGGGCCTTCCCACTGCTGTCGACGAGTCCACGCATGTTCTCGGTTTCCAGGATGGGATCCAGTATCTGCTTTAGATGTATCGTCTGCAGTGCGTTTATGGCGCAATCTTGCAGTGTTCCCCACGTTTGCTGTGTCTTGTTTTTTTGTAGAATTTTTTAGCCTATCTCCGACCCGCTGAGGCTTGTACCCCTGAGCTGAATGTTTTGCCCAATTGTAACAATGTCTAGAATATCTCGTGCGAGTGGTTTTCTGACGGTTGATTCGCGTATATTCATCATCACACACCCCGGTACCTCGGCATAAGATATTATTCATGGCCGACCTCCAGATGACCGACCTCCTGTGTACTCGTTGAGATTCCGCCACCGCTTATGCGCAGTCAGGCCTTTGCGGGACGCCGTCTTTGTAAGAGCTGCTGTCACCATGTCCTTCAACCTTTCTCTTATTTCGTCGACTTTTCCCCGCTGTTGCATCTTCACGGAGCTCTCGATGCGACGAAGAATTTGAACTTTTTTATTTGAAGACCGGTCGCCAGCAGCAGACCGTCAGCGTCTAGAATCGCACGCACGTCTCGCAAGCACGTAACAATCCAAACAGTATTCCGCACACCTTCCAAATTTCTGCATATTTTCCTCACCACCTGGTTCCGGGCAATACCTGGACCCGTTCACGTCCATCGTGGAGACGGGAGACACCAGCAGAGTAGGAGTCTGTCGGCGTGGCTGTCATCTTGTATGTGCTATCTCCATACTGCCGAATGCGATCGTGCGGGTCGGATTTATAGAGCGTTGTTCAAAGCGGCCGTCGCATCATCTGCTCGTTTGAAAGCTCTGCAAGCACGAACAGGTAGGCTCTCGCCGTCGAGGTCGCCGTCGCGGACAGCGCACTCAGAATGACCTGGGCGCCGTAGGATACCAGCGGGCTTCCGTCGGCCGAGTCATCCGGTCCCACACTGGCATCCACCAAGTCTTCGTTGTCGAGTTCCTTCCCGCGAGTTGGGGCAGCCGAGAGAACGTGACTACTTGCCAGGTGAGCCCTTGCGCTCGGTGCCCTCTGGTGTTGTGCACGAGAATCTCGGAGAGCGGCGTCAATTCTGACTGAGCCGGTGTATTGCGTCTGGTCATTCCCCGCATCTCGGGGCGTGCATATTCCGCTCAACTGTTATTTTTTAATGTCTAAATATAATCTCCGGAGCGTGCTGACATACGTGGCTATATGCTTCCAGAACCTTTACACGACCTATTTCGACCGCTTGTCCGACTTCTCTCCTCTGGACGACGTCTTGCACGATGTCAATCCCTGCACCAAGTCACTCGCCGTCGGCGCTCGCACTGCCCACTGAAATAGCGGAGCACATCTTCGTTTTCACTGCGGCGGGCGGGTACCCCACGACCATCGCGGCTGTCGCGCAGACATGTCGGACATGGCGCGAGATCGTGTACCAAGCCCCAGACCAGCACCTCTGGCGTGAGCTCTTCCTCGCCATCTTCGATGACCCCCGAGCGGGCAAAGACGTCGACGCAAGATGCTACAGCACAAAGAGCCTGGATTTCGAAGAGGGCAAGACAGAACCTAAATTTGACTGGGGGGCGGAGTTCAGACGGCGTGTGTGGGCGGCGAACCACATTCGTCGATCCACCGAATTATCCGACTCCAAGGCCATCGCACAAGCCTTCTCACCGGAGGCCAACACCCGCGCGCTCGACGCACTCCTATCCGCCGTGCGCACCGCGCTGCCGTTCCCGCCACAGATCACCTGCTCCTTCCTCTGCTCCGACTCGCAGCGCACATCCGTCGGCGACCTCAATGCAAGCCGTAGCAGCCCGGCGTTCCCCATCTTCCCCCCGGCGCCGCCCCCCTCCGTTCTTGCGCGGCGGGCGCCGCCCGTCGCACCCGAGTACAAACCCGACTTTGCCGTGCCGTCGGCGTCGGCCCCAGTGGCGGCGGCGGCACCGAGCGCCGACCACCCGTCCTCGCGCAATATCGCGTGGGTCGAGGACGTGCTCTCGCACGGATTCCCGCCTGCGCTCGCTGCGCAGCTCGCCGGCGATGCGTGGGTCGGCGGCGTCATGGGCCAAGATCAGACTGACGAGGAGCGGCGCGAGATGCAGGCGCTCGGGCGTGTCGTCGCGTACACCGGCTTTCTGCCTGTCCCCCCGTCTGAGGACACCGCCGAAACGGACCCCCGCAGTGACAGCAGCAGCGCCGAGGTGGGTGCTGCCAACGCCTCCGGTCCCGCAGACCTGTCCATCGCTACAGGTTCCGGTTGTACATGCGACAACGCCGGGCCCCCAACCCGCCGTGTCGCCGTCCGCCCCTCCAGCGTCCAGCCTGCCTTGCGGTCGTCGGTCGCAACGCGGAGCATGCGCACCGCGGCCGCGGGCGACATGACCCCCGCCGCGCAGCTCAAGCGCGCGCGCCGGCTCGCGCGTATGCGCGTGTACAACATGCGTTACCTCGCGCGTGACCGCCACTGGGGCCCGTACCTCCCTGTAGCGCCGCCGCGCGAGCCCGGCGGGCCGGACAGCCCCGGGCCCGATAAGGACGAGCTCCTGGAGCCGATCCTGCAGCTGTTTGCGCGTGCGCGCCGGGCGACGGGGGATGCTGGGCACGCGCAGGACGACGGGGAAGACGACGGGGAGGAGGACGGGGAGGATGGGGAGTACGTTCCGGAGGAGGGCGGGAGCCAGGAGAGCGACGACGCGCTGGAGGAAGAGCAGGAGGGCGAGGGCGAGTCCGGCTCCGGCTCCGGGAGCGGGAGCGGGAGCGATGACGACGCGTTCGCGGTGCCCCCGGCGCAGGCGACCCCCGCGCGCCGGCCGCCGCCGCCTGAGCTCCTCCGCCCAGACTGGGCGTACCTTGCGGCGGTGCGCGTCGTGATCGAGGCGAACCTGCGCGAGGCGGTGGACGACGACGACCTTGCGGGGCTGGTTAGCATGGACGGCCTTAGGATAGGCAGCGCGCCGTGGAACATGGGTATGGACGATGCGCGCGTGGGGGGCAAAGACGTTCCGGAGGGGACGTCGGCGGATAAGGGGAAGGGCAAGGCAGTGGAGGGGGATGGAGGCAAGGACGAAGACGAGGTGGAGGGGTGTGATTGGGCGGGTGTCACTGGGATTTGGAGGTACGTGCGAGTGCGTGATGGTCTTCAATTGAGTGCTTATATCGGTTGTGCAGACGATGTGTCTGCTGGCTTGATTACCGAGACCTTATCTGTGCGCATCTCCTACCCGTATACTACGCCGACGTCGGTCCGAACTCACACTCACTCCTTTACAGTACACAATGTCCGCGATGTTCGTCCTTGTGGCATACCTGCCCGGCTTCGGCTGATGCTAACGACCCTGCAGCTCTCCTCAGAATTCAATGACCCCCGCCTGCAAGAGGCCGTCCGCATTGTCCCGATGCGGCTCCGCGTCGCAAAGTACACCCGCCCCGCCGTAGCCGCGTACCCGGACTGCCCGACGATCCATGTCGAGGGCGAGACGGCGGGCTCGGGCCAGGGTGGCTTCCGCAGGATCAAGGGCACGGTCAGCATAATTGCTGACGGGAGTGTACGTTGGTGCTTGGTGGGTCTCATGATATATCATGTCTGCGCTGGGAGGATGGCTGCTGACTGCCAGCGTTCCAGACGTCCTCCGTCGACGGCGGCGAGTCGGAAGAGTGGATTACTGAAGGTGTACAGCTCGGTGGAGTCACGTCTGCGGTGGGTGTCCTCGGCTTGTGGACCGGTGTGCAGCATGACAGGATGGATCCCCTTGGTATGTGAATCACCTTTTTCCTTCTGTGCTGGTGATCTAATGCAAGTTGCAGGGCCGTTCTGGGCCTGGAAGGTTGGTTGATTTGGATTGGACTTGTATATCTTTTGGAGTTTGGTTCCTTACGCTACTATGTATTCTCGAGATTATCGATGCTCTGTATGTTGTTATCATTGCTCACGTACCTCGTCGTATGCGACTCGCGGATGATTTTGCGCTGTGCCGCAGTCATCATGTGCATTGTGTCATCAAGAATTCGTATGAGTGTCGCTTGCCTCCTGTTTCATTGCTTGTTTGGACACGCGGGCCCCAGCATTTTTGTAATTCACCACCCATATGTTATCGTATGCCGGTCCCCTGTGCGTGCAGCGTCCGCTTTTCCCGAGGAGAGGGTATTCCGAGCTTCTCGGAGTGGCTCAGAATTACGTTGAGGCGCGCTCTTTGCCGTGCACCGTGGGCACCCCACGAAGGTCCCGTCGCGCATTGGACATGTGGGCTTCGTACTCATCCAATCTTGTCGGTTGTGCTGAGCAGCGACACAGTGGTAATAATATTCTCGAATCCCGAGATTGCTTTCGCCTAATTTGGAGCTAATCTGGCAATTTGCATCTGTGCGGGTTCTGCATGGCAGTTAAGTTTCCGTCTAACCGCAACCTTGGTACGCCCACCCATCCTTTCCAAAATTCCCCGGCTGCCTATAATGTACTACCTTGAATAGAGTGTACAGCCATATTTTGTTTAATCTGGTTCATGTGCAAGAAGCAGTAAGTTCTGCCAAGGCTAGTATTCCGGAACATAGGAGGCTTACGACAGGTGACAAGTTCTGTAACATAGACTTCTACATTGGCTAGATGTTGTATCGTGAGACGGGGCATCTCGTGCCTCGTGTCTGTGCTCGAGAGATGCCGGCGGAGAACATAGCACTGCCATCATTGCATGCGGCGTCGAGGCGGGTGTCGCCCACTTTGGTTAGTCCCTCCCCGATCACTGGCAACGAGACCTGCACCCTCGATCACCTAGTCAATGTATACTATGAGGCATAGGCTCTGCTGCAGGCTGCGGCGCACGGGTCCTCTAATGTCTCCACTTCCTTACTGATTCCGCCTCTCCGTGCTTCCATGAGCGGACAGTGGCCTAGGTTCACGCTCGACCTGGAGACGTATACGCACTTCGAAGACTCTGATAATGAGTTTCTTCCGCTCGGTCTGAACTGGTATGTCATCGGCCAGTCGTTGGCCCTCCTATCACCGCTATCTCTTGAACAACACTCATACTCGTGCTCCACTCCTGCTGCAGGTATGTCCACAATCCGAGCCATCGCTCGGTTCGGGTTTGGTATGAGGCGATACCTCCAGAACATCATCACCTTGCGGTTGCGGAACGGGACCAGCGATACATAGTATCCGACCTCGTGCGACTGGATGGTTGCTCAGCGACTGTCGTACCGTGCCTCTATCGTCAACACGGCCGTGACTCTCACCCAGTAACAAGTAGTGCAAGATTAAGAGAGGGCCTGTCAGGAACAATGACTGTCCTGCACCTGACTATTACAGACATCAACCTGCTCCGCGGCATACGGCTCGCAACCACCAAGTTGCCCGTACACATATACGTTGGCGAGCCCTTGGCATCTACGACGCCACTCGACTCATACAAGGCCGACAAAATTAGAATCCCTGGATCTGTGGAAGCAGGAGACCCTATCTTCTGTGTGGATACCCGCCGTGCCATGGTCCTCGGCCTCTACTTGCACTCGACGCAGGATGACACGCTATTCGGACTTACAATCGGACAAGCCGTGCATCACGAATCGAACTTCGAATTACATCCCAAACTCGCAGGTGAACAACGACGCCACAGTAACCGCAGCTCCCAGCGGGCACTCCGCTGTCTTGGAACGACAGTCTCCGCGCCAGCCCAAGAGCTTGTAGAAGGTGCTCTGCATGCATTCGAGGCCTTGCAATCCAGCTACCGGACATCTGATGAGGGGAACGAAGCATCCGCAGCTAGACAAGCAGCACGCCTTAGGCAGCAAGAGGCGGAGTGCGCGGCACTCCGGGAGGCCCTCGCGCGGCCACACGAGCTAGATGTTGGCCATGCATGTGCAGCGGAGACTCTCATCAGATCGTGCCACGGTAAGCCTCGCCATCATTCTCTATCAGCCTCCACCCGATCATATCGACCCTAACAGAACCAGCCGCACCGTCCACACCCGCTTCACCCACGAGCAGCCCGCATCACCGACACACGCACACGCACATACTCTCCTGGGCCCTGATCCGCATGACGCGCAAGGCGGGCGACAATCCACTCACGCTGCACGCGTACCCGGGCGCGCTCGCGCGCGGCGCTCCCGTGACCATGACCATCTCCGACCCTCACCGCGAACGGCCCCTCGGCCCGCACCGCGACGGCGTCGTGAATGGCGCACCCGCCACCATCGTCCTGCACGGGCACATCGCGCGCGAATGGGCGATATTCCCCGCTGGCGCACGGCGCGGCCTGCGCTTTGCGTGCCGTGGTGACGTCGGCGGTCTCGTCACCGCGGAGGCCGAGGAGGGCGGCGCGCGCCCGCGGCCGCTTGCGCTGCTGTATGCGATACCGGAGAGAGGCCCTTACGGCCTTGTTACCCCATTGACGACGGTGTTGAGGAGGATTGAGAATGTCACAGGGTTGCAGTTGAGGTGTCAAGGGAAGTGGTGGAGGGATAGCTATCACTGAGAGCGCACCTTGATTCGAAAAGGTGCATATGTGGATATCCTTCGCATTTAATTGGTCTCCCACGACTTTCCTGAGGAAGGAAATCGGGCCTTAATCGCCGCTCGATAGTTGGAACGGCATATATGGCATATATGATTAGATGAGAGTGTAGTACGCATCCACAGATCATGGTCGGCATACAATCATCATGGATAGTGGAAAAGACATAAGTTACGACTCCAGAAGATCGAAAAACGTGGAGCCACTCGTTGTCAAGAAAAAGGACGGCCCGAGGCTGTGATTGAGTAGTGAGATAGGCAGCAGTGTTAGGAATATGCTCTACTGACCTCGGAACTTGTTGGGAGCTTAACGTCGGTCCCGTGGATCCCGGTTTCTATACGGCGGCCCGTAATCGGGGTCTCGGGGGGCATTGGCCGACCAAGACGCACGTCGCATCTCATGCTCCCTACGTCCATCATAACCTCTGTCACGCTCGCGGTACGGGGCCCGTTCATTCTGTGGCGAGCGCAGCGGAGCAGCAGCCACTGTTCTCTGGTCACGCTCGACGTAAGGCGGTGAGACCAGTGTGGGCCGCGGAGGGAGGCTGTGCCCAAGGTCCCGTGAGGAACTGGACGGTGTGACAGGTGACCGAGAAGTGCGGTGGGAGGAGTGTTGCGACGGGCCATTCGCTTGTGACACCTGATTGGCTGGCTGTTGTATGCCGTTCGTATACGGTTGCTGTTGAAGCTGAGTTTGTTGGATGGAGAGTTGCTGCTGCGCATACGAGGACTGGTGAGGAGGTACCTGTGGTGAGCCATTGGTGTGAGGCTGCTGCTGCAATTGAGCTTGTTGCAGAGAGTGTTGCGCGGCCGCGGTGCTTGGTGCTCCCATCCGCGACATCAGCGAGTCGCCCAGGTCCGCATGAGGGGACTGTTGTGATGGCCCGGGAAATTGTGGTACCATGGGCGAATTAGGCTGGCTGCGGATTCTATCGGGCATGGATCCATGCGGCAACAGCTGAGGGACAACATTCCGCAGTGGAGAAGGCTCGGGTAGTCGAGGGGATCCACTGGATAAACGCTCCTTCGCTGCTCTCACTGCAGATAACCGATCCGGGACCTGTATAGGAGGGACCGTAGGTGCCGAGCCCTCAGTTTTGACTGTCGTCAGGACCGGCAGAGACGGGGATGCGACAGGAGCATTTGTTTCTGGGGTAGGCGGAGGCTTAATAGCACCAGTGATCTTGGTAGATGTCGAGATAGGAGTCGGGGCACGAGCTTCATCCTTGGTAGGTGCTGCATGCGTTCGCTGTTTCTTGTCGACGGGCCCGCTGTCGTCGTCCTGTCTCACCTTCCTCTTTCTTGACCCACCCATCGCTTTCGCGGCCGATGGTTGCCCGGGATCTGCACGCAGTTTCGCAACATTGAGGTCACGGATGTATTGGAGCATCGGCTTCATGACACGTCCATTCATCCGGATGTCGGTTTCCGTGGCCCGGACGTCCTTCCGCATCTTCTGGATAGCCTCTGCCATCTGAGCGAGAGTCAACTTGTTCTTGTGGACATATATAAGGAGGCTGATGGCGGCAAATTCGATAGGAGAGAGCTTCTTGCTGACTTTGAAGGCCTTGAAGTACTTGTCATCAGAAAGCTTGACAAAAATTTGATATGTCGTGTGGACTTCTTCGCAGAAACCTTCATCGGGCTCGATGCGCCCCTGAAGCCATTTCTGGATCGGACCAATTGAAGGCATAGTCAACACATCGGGCCACTGGATCATGCAGTATACAGATACTGCCAAGCCTCGGAACCCTGTTCCGCGGCTGGTATCCCAGTCTAACTTGTCGGCTAAATCAGCGGCATATTGTGATAGTAATTCCCTAGTAAATGCTGCTGCTGGGCCATTCAGGGCCTGTAGTTTCTCTACAGACATGGTTTCAGTAGCAAGCTGTGAGAGAAAGGAAGACATATCCGACCTGCTGGCGTCAAGGCCATGCCCAATTGCACCCTCTTTCATTTGAAATGTTAATCTAGTATGATACAATGCATTTGATCTCACTTACTTGAAAGATCTCTCTTTCAGAGTCATGAGAAAGATCAACATACTCCATGCAGATCTGGCAGTCATTAATTCGACACTTGTTTGTGTACAGTAATCGTGATAGCATACAATTTGTTTAGCCGCAAAGATTTTTCTGTACTTTTCTGGTAGTATCTTGGCTTTGATCTTAATCTCTGACTCTTTGTACAGAAATCTTTCATTCGTGTAACTGTAAGTGACCTTGTAAACGTGACTTGTCCAGAGATATGCATATTAAATACCCACGCATCAACATCTAATGTGACCTGTCAGTCAGTATTCGTTGCGCCAAATCTCTAGATGACTTACAAGGAATCTGTGATAGTCGGAGACATGGACGTCAGAACCATCAAATACAAGACGTAGCGAACGTACCAGTCCATCCATGAATCTACAGGGCGAGTAACGTTAATGCGTTCGCTGAACGGTGGATGATAGAGCTTACCTCCATATTGACGTCAATCTTTGCTTGCCATCAATGCAGACCCGATGCTCGGAGCCGTCATCGCCGTATTTTACGGCTAAGCACACGATGAGAGACGAACGTATGAGCTCGGTTGCGCACAACGTACCAAAAATGACCGGTGGAATGAAGAAGTTACGAAATAAGGAATCAATGAGACCTGGAAGTGTATGTCTCAGTCAGTAGGAAGTCGTAGATCATGGATTGATGCTATTTACCAATCTGCTTGGAGTCGGGCCAAACCACATCTGCGCAGTTTGCCATGGTAAGCATTCCATCTTCCAAATGATCCGTCGGGTCATTGCGCACCGCGCTGATATTCAGGTTCAAGATCAATATCCCCAGAGTGAATCTGGTCTGCATGGCTTATCAATACGAGACTAATACGCAGTTGACGCCACACACCGTAGAGGGTCTGCGCTGAGTAACTTGCGGCTCTGGGTGCTCTCAGAGCCCCGCGAACGCGGTAACTATCTCCTGAATCAATCTTGACCTTCGCTTTGCTTCTGCTGGAGGATGGGCGCGGGTTGTAATCATCGTCATCGAGCTCATCGATCTCTGTCAAATCAGACTCGTCGTCGGACATCATGGCTGCAGTCAAAAAGGGTGTGGCCAAAGCGCTCGACGACGCTGAACGCGCCACCCCCGCGTGCCGCGTCTGTCACGCTCACATCGAAAGTGCGCTCTCATCACAACTCTCCGAGTCTATTGTCTTTGCCTGCCAGAGACCATGAGTCGCGAACCTTTCTCGACACCCTCGAGCTTATCGAGCAGGTTTGCGCCTTCGTCGGCCAGGGCGAGTGCCGTAAAGCGCGATTCTCTCGCGGCCGAGCTTGAACGCGGTGAGAACAGAACGATCCTCGGGATGGCGTGGACAGCCTCCGAAGGAGATCAATCCGCTGTAGTAGTGCCGATACTGATGCCCTTTGTTTGTACACACAGACCCGCAGATGTCGTCCGCAAAGCGGCAGCAGCGCACTCAAGCGTTCACCTCGCACTTGGCGCATGCGTCTCTGGAACGGCAACTCGTAGCGGCGCATACAGCCAAGACAGAACTTGAAACAAAGCTCAAGGAGAAGGATACTATTATTGAGCGTCTAGAAGGTGACAGACGGTGGCTGGCAGAACGGGAGAAGGAAGAAAGGGAAGAGAAGGAACGCGAACAAGCCGAGTGGGCTGAAGACAAGGTTCGTCCCGACATCGTTACCTCTGATTGCGCGTTGGATTTGAAGTAGTCACGTAGTGCAAGCTGGACAGCGAGATACGCAGCCTTCGTAGTTCTCTCTTGACTTTACGAGAACAACATGCCGATCTGCAAGACGAGCACGCCGGACTCTCTCGGAGTACCTCCCAAACCATCACGTCGCAGAAATCCCAAGTCGCCACATTAACGAGACAGGTATCCCTCCTGGAAACCGAACTCACGGATGTCAAGCGGATAGCCGAAGAGCGCAACCGCTCTTATGAGGAGCTGCAGTCGCAGCTCGATGAGCTCAGTGCTGCGAACGAGAGCTTCGTTCAGAAAGATACCGACGAGGAGAATTGGACCATCGTACGAGAGGAACTTCACAGACAAGCAGAATATATGCGCAAGCTGGAGACTACAAATGCGAAGATGAGCGCGGAGCTGGCCTCTCTGAAAGAGAAGCATACAAGTGTGGAGGTCCTCAGAGAGCAAAAGCGTGACCTCGAACGCAGGCTCCAAGGATACGAGGAATTGCAAGAGAAGTCGATCCGGATCGAGGCTGAGTTGCAGGCGGCGAGACGCGAGAGGGAGGAATGGTGAGTAGTTCTGTATCTCACACCAGCACATAATCTACAACTACACCTACTTTCATTAGGGCGTCGCGCAGTGCAGAGCCATCCACGCCTTCAAAAACTCCTGTCTCCATCACACAAAGCCTCTCTGCTCTCCGACTTACACATGCGCGCCTCCTCGAAGAGCACGGATCCACGCTTGCTTCGCTTCGCCAGCGCGAAGCTGAGCTCGCAGACGCAGAAAATCGGGAGAAAGAAGCTCAGGATGCATTAGAAGAAATGCAGCTCAAACTGCGGTCGCTGAAAGACAAGCTGGACCGTACCGAACGCGACAGGATACTCGCGGACAGGGAAGTCGGTTTCCTGCAAGCTATGCTGGTAAGGTGTTCGTCCTTGCATCACGAGCATTCACTTACTCTGCGTTGGGTGCGCAGGCCAGTTACACTGCGGAGGAATCTGCCCAAGACGGTAGCAAAGTGGATGAAGCATCGCTGCAGCGGATACAGCAGCTCGAAGCGCTCTTGGTGGACTACAAAGCAACTATTGAACAGTTAGAGAAGGAACTCGAGGATATTGGCGGTGATCCTGCGGCACTTGGCAATATCCGAAGTCGGGAAGACCTGATGCAGGAACTGCAGCGGGAGAAGGCAGCAAATGCGGACGCGCAGAAAGGTTCGTTCTTTCGACCAGATAAGCCGGATCGGCCATTTATTGTGCGCTCTCAACAGCACTGCAGGAAGCGGAGGTCGCCTCCGAGAAGCACCTTGAGCAGATTGAGGAGCTCGAACAGACCCTCTTCGAACTCCGCGGTGAAATCGGTGCAGGGAGGCACTTGCCGCCCGGCGTGCGTGTGTTATCGATGAAGGAGAACCCCGCACGGCAATGGTTCGACCTCAGCCAAGCTGCCATGGATCGTCTGAAGAGCGAGAACGATGCACTCATGAAGCGGCTGAAGGAGCTCGAACAGAGCGGCGCCAGAGGCACCGGGGACAGTTCCACTGCGGAGGAGCTTGTCCCCAGGGCGAGTTGGGAAGTGGTAAACAAGGAGAAGACGGAGCTGGAAGAGCTAGTGAAGCAGAAGGAAAAGAGGTTACTCCGGCTCCAACAGGTATGGATATCTCTACTCCCTAGATTTTTTACCTGATGTGTTCTTTTCAGGTATTCCAGGCGAAGAGCGCCGAGTTCCGAGAGGCCATCGCCTCCATCCTTGGTGTCAAGCTCGCGTTCTATCCGAACGGGCAAGTGCGGGTCACTTCACAGTTCGACCTCAACGCAGCCTTCGTGTTCCAGCCCACTAGCGCGGGCGAGGGCATGAAAATGCAGCTTGTCGCACAGGGCGATGGCGGTCCGGAAGACTTGCCACAGCTCATGCGATACTGGGTCGAACAAGAACAATGCATACCAGGATTCCTGGCCAGTATCACACTGGAATGTTACGAGAAGAGTAAGATGGAGAAGCAGAGGGGGTATGGGGCATGATTTATGTTCACTTTGTTTTCAGCTTCGTTGTTTGGATTATATGCTATCTTTGTTTTTGTTGTGATTGTACGTATGGCACTGGTGCTACATATGCGAAAGATCATGTCCGACAAGAAAGCGCAGCAGCGACAACATGTCATAATCATAGAACATAAGTGATGCATATAGGTATAAAACGTATCTTCGCATCAGCCGAGCAATCTGAGTCGGATGACGAACCTTTGCCCGGGAATGCGTCGATGTCTGCGATCCCAGGCGACAATGATCTCAAGCTCTCCGACCATTTGCTTCAGCATGATACCTATGCTTTCCTTGGTTGGCGTGTCTGGGGATTCGGGATCGGGGTCGGGAGCCGGCAGTGGAACAGGAATTTGAAGTTCATGTACACAGGAAAACTTGCTGATGACGGCCCAGTCTGGTCCAGTGATTACACCTGCAGGTCTAAGGAATAACGGTCAGTTACGCCGAGCAACTACCCCGCGATAGGATGAAAACGGACCTGAAATCCATTCCAACCGTAGACTGGACCTGGAGCACGATCCTTCGGACGAGAGTATCAACGGGACCGCCCGACGGATCGGCCACGACTGAATACTCTCCGTCAAATGCGAAGAGCACCGGATACATTTTGTCCTTCTCAGGCCGATGCATTAATTTGAACCTCAGGTAGTGCGCCTGCGCGACCATGAAGCTGGAAAAGCGCTCTTGGAGAGTTTCAAGCAAAGTCGGCAGGTGTTGATAAGCAGACTAGATACATGTGAGCACGAATATATGAAAAAGCAGATGATGAGACATACAGCTTCACTGAATTGCAGTTTGGCAACTCGCTGCCGGTCAGAGGCCTTATCCTTGGTTTTCCTCTTCTTGTACTTCGACCGTTCACCGTCCGGCGCAGTAGCAGCGTGGCCCGCAATCTAGAAAAGTTGATGAAAAGATTAATCTCAAACAGAATGAGGGATGTGAGTTTGGAGGTTCCACACCTGCTGCTTGGTCGCACCCGAGTCAGCACGAGGACGCTTCCTAGGAACAGCCGCTTCGTCCTCGACATCGGCCATGACGACGTCACCAGACGCAACGGGGAGGGCCACGGCAGCGTCTCCCCATCTCTGGGTATGGGCGTCGTCCCGCGTACGAGAACGGCAACGTTCGCACATCTTCCAGCGGTATTCCTCCAAGGGTAACAGAACGTTGCCGCAGCCACGGATGGTACAGATACGCATCTCGGTCGCCCTTATCTGTGAAAATATGTGCAGCAGGAATTAGAACACGTGGGTGAGACAGACGATACGTTGCAGACAGACCTCAGAAAACAGGGGCATGACTGGAGAGTCCCCGGCTTGCTCGTTATGATGGCGAGGCTGTCCTTCCTCTGTGCCTTCCCTGCGCTTCCTTTGGTAACGCCGGAAGTATGAGCGACAGGGATCGCACAACTTCCATCTGGAAGTGGGATACAATAGGTTCTGGCAGCGATTCGTCCCACAAACAGTAGCAACGGGAGCCGTTGGAGGTGGCCGCACAATAAGCCTTACGCGAGGTGGCTTCTTCTTTGCCACGACTTTGGCCTGTCGAAATATAAAGTAAGTTACGTCGGAGAATTGCACGAAAATGTAGACAAACCAAAGGCTCCTCCTCGCTTTCATCGGGATCAATCTCCGATTCCCCCTCGTCTGACGAATCATTCAGGGACGTCAACTCAGAGTCGCTGTCTAATGCTGCATCACCTTTCGTAGTTGAGGATTGAACTGCAGGAGAAGACCGAGCAGCTGACACAGCTGTGGGAGATGTTAGACGCTGGTCGCTATCCAGGAGACGTCCTGAAGCCTTGGAAATGGCGGGAGAAGCGGGAGGGGACACAGAAGTAGTATCTGGTCCGGATTCCTTCAGTGGCGGCAATGAGGCAATGGATGCCTCTAGAATATTGGTGGGTTGCCCGCGCGATACAATCAATCCAGCTGCTTGGTCGGACGTATCTGTACCGTCAACCATCTTGATATTATGGTCTTCAACTTCAACGGCCGGGACGCTGGTATCTAGCTTATCGCTTGGTATGCTGTCCTGACCGACTTTACGACCAGGACTGGTCGATATGTCTGTGGCGTTCTCGACCAGTGTCAAGTTGGGCGCCATCGGGATGTCGAGAATTCGGGAGGAAGAATTACGGTCGCCCAACGAAGGGCGCTTAGCATCGGGAGGGTTTCTGTTCGGAGGTCCTTCTTGCTCCTTTCCTTTGCTAGCCGCAGACGTCTTCGAAGCTGAAGCATACCCGTTGACCATCCTGTCCCGAAGCTTCCTCCATTTCTGGAGACCGCATGTGGCGCACCTTGACCAGCGCGATTCAGGCGGGACGAGCTCCATACATCCCTTTGTCGAGCAAGCGCGAGGCGCGAACTGCTGCGGTCCTTGCATCAGTACCCTGCCAGTCATAAGAGAAAAACGAGATACGGTGCGAAAAGCTTTCATGGATTTAGGTATCAGAATGAACCACTCACCGTGGGAACTGGCTCGGGGACGAGGGGAGGCGGTAGCATTTCGGCAAGACTCCGCGCGTGCTGATGCAAAATGGCAGAAGCACGACGCGCGTTCGAAGAAATCTTCGCAGACGGGTATGCAGCAGAGGCATCTGGTGACCGGCCAATTGACGTATCGATCACGGAATTATCCTGCAGAAAGCTTAAGCAACGTCCAATTAACCATCGTTTACCGTACCTTCGGGGCATCACGCGGGACGGTGCTCTGCTCCCCAGCCTCGGACGCTGTGTGGGCTGACTTGGGCCCGTCTACGGAGGCTGTTGCGGCTGACTTTTGTCCAGTACGAACAAAGCCAATCGCGTCCATGGAAACATCCAGCGCCTATAGAGCGCATCAGGATATATCAACGAAATGATAGACGGGAGAGATAACGCTGCACATGCTCACATGACCTGCAGATGAGTTCATCGGGGCAGAATTTCGCGCGTTGGGGGACATAGCTGCAGGTTGCCCGACAATACTGGCCTTCCTCTGACAGAACGTTAGCGAGAGGCTTCCATGGGTGTCCGATATAAGTAATTACCTGCTCCATGGGCGGAAGCGGCTCCCTCGTCATAAGAGGCACACTCGCGGCGCTCGAAGAACTAGCACTAACCGCCTGCACAGGAGGTCGCGGCCCAATCCTGATGCGTAGCGAAGGCCGCCGCGGTGGATCGCCAGTGTCCTTGTCTGGGGGTTGACTGTTCAGTACTGGCAAGATACCCTGAGCAAGAGATCCCCCGGAAGCGGGGGCTTGCTCAGTAGATGGTGTGCGTCTGATGCCCACAGCGGAAAACGAATCCTCGGGTATGTCCAGGCATTTCGCGCAGAATGTCCAGATGTGGTCGGGAGGGAGGACGGCGCCGCAGCCGGAGGACATGCACGTCCGCTCAGGACTCTCGGGAGTCGTAGGCACCACCCCGTCGGCGGCGCGCGGTATCGGTACCAGAGCAGGAACGGGAAATATGTCGCGATAAGACCGTAGAGGGTCGTCACCATAGCTATAAAGTTGGACGGAAGGAGGGAGTGAACGACCTGATATGCGGACGGTTGCCCCGTTCGCATTCCGCTGCATTCCGCGACAAGTCAGACGTTTCATGAATGACATCGATGCAATCTTTGTAAAATCGGACGCACCAAATAATGGTTCGCACGAGCAGACGACATGCCAACCGCCATCGCACGATCGCCTCGCTGGTTGATATGTGCCAAAGCAGGCGGCGCGCCAAACGCTTGCTCGTAATGCGCGTGCATCAAAGTAACGCCACCGTTCCTCGATGAGTCAGATCGGGGAATGTCTGGCGCATCATGCATGAGCATGTCTAAATTCTCGGGGTGCACGTACGCCGCAGCCATCCTTGCGATGTCTGTCGGAGCAAGAGAATTGGGAGTAGCTGTGGCAATCGCGGGTTTTGTGTCAGGGGGAAGGGGGGTATGTTTGCTGGCCGATGATCTTGATGACGATTTCTTCTGCGAAGCCTTGCCCGGCGCCTTGCCCGACAGTGATTGGAGCTGACACGCCTCGCATAGCGCAATGTGCAGCGAACCGTCTGGCAAGTCCTTGGTATCGATGCCTGCATAGCAGGACGAGCAGATTGCAATCTTCGTGGTAAACTTATGAAAAATGACCCATACAACGAGAGAAACGAGTACTCACGGCTGGTAAAATAGACCCCAAGCTTTCCGATGCAGTCTGCCGTTTAGACATGCTCGTTCGCTTCCGAGTACACGAATCGCATTTCCTGCGCTTCTGATTCGGGTCAAGGAGCGCATTGCAGCCTGGTTCCGAGCACTGCAGGGGGGCCTTCGCGACCGCTATCAGTGCATTGCGCTTGATTCTGAGCTTCAGTGGCTGAGAGCTTTCATTGTTGCCTGGATCTTGGGTGTCAGGCAATAACGTGGTCGATTCGACGTGTACATGCTCGCCGGGCCTCATCGCTCGCACATAAACCTGTTCAAAGTCCAATTGTGCTCCCCAGATGAAACGCGAACAAACGCACAATGGCAGCCTCCCCCTTCCACGAAACTCGGACACGCCTGCCACACGTCGCTCAAGCACAGAACACAGGGTATTCAGCTCAGAATCAATGATCGCTGATGGTCGGTGAATAGAGCGGAGGCACAGGGCACCGGAAGGGGCACGCATTGGTGTGCAAAATTTTCCGCTGCTCATCACTCGGCATGACTGCTGCATTAGGCAAAAATATTGGCGTTTACGATGACGAAATGGAGTAGAATTTACCTAAGAAAATCCTTGCCCGGCGCGGACGCGGGGCCGGCGGAATACAGCTGCAGGTCGACCGAGTCGTGCCGGCGATCACAACTTACAATGCACGACTTGGCAAGAAATGGCCTCGCTGGTCAACATAGGGAGTTTGGGCGAGATTTACAGACTAGGCGCGAAGGTTTCGGGCCAGTGCGGGCCGATAGGGCTGCTTGCCAGTTTTGGAATCCTAACATCCCACGAGGGGTGTCCAAATAGCAGCGTTGCATAGCATCGTTACAATCGGACGACCTGAAGGTACAGACGTCTCAAGAAGCGGAATAGAGGGGCGACTATGACTCCAACAACGGCCGAACTCACAGCCAGAAGTTCAATGGGAAATTTTCCTGAAAGGCCTCGTTAACCGCATGAGCCCCTTGGAGAGGTTTATTGTTACCTTAGATAGAGTTAAGTTGAGATAACAGTCATGTGCTCTCCATACATTATGTAATACCACGTGCCGCATGCGCGCTCAAGGCCACAGGTGCGATGGCGTACGCGGTCCCGGTTCACTTCAGATTCTTCAGGATATTTTCATTCTTGAAATCACTCAGCGATGGCCGACGACAACAGCGAAGGCAGATCAAGCGGCTCACGTTCGCCGTGGAACTTGCCGTCTAACAGCAGCGGGCCCAGGATCGGCCGTATCGGTGGCTGGAGCTCATCATCATCCTCGAGGTACGCCCTCGGTTGTATGTTTCAGGATCGAGACGACCAACGTCGTATTTTCAGCTCGAGAAACAATTCTAGAGGCCCCAGGATTGCGACCTTGAGAGATGTCGGCTCCAGCGGTGCTCCTCCGCCCGTGGGTGGCTTTGGAGGTGGTGCACCCGGCGGGGACGACGACGACGACAGTGACGAGGACCCTTCGACGCAGGGAGAGAGCTGGTTTGCGGGAGGAGAGAGGAGGTGCGTACGCACTGGATGAAGCTTGTATCGTGCTGACACGTTCCGAAGCGGCATCTCGGTTCAGAATCCTGACAGGCCGGGGGCGACTCCCGGGGGTGACCTTGTACGCGACCTCCTGAGGAGAGCGGCAGAGTATGATGACAATTTTGCTGCTATTGCGTCACACTTATCTTACTATCTAGAGCCGGACCTGCGCCGGGCGCACCGACTGGTCCCAGTCGCAGCTCCATCTTTTCCGGCGGTGGGTATACCCTAGGAAGCGACGAGGTGGACAGTTCCTACGTCCCCGATCCAGATGCTCCGGGTATGCTATCCTCCACGTGGGATCTCATACACCGCTCGCTCACCTCTTCCACTCATAGCACAGGAAGAGGAGACCGCGGTCCGACACATCACCTTCTGGCGCAACGGGTTCAGTGTCGAGGACGGCGAGCTGATGAGCTACGACAACCCCACGCATGCGCAGATCCTCGAGGAGATCAACTCCGGGTAAGCCTCGCCTCTCCCGACCCGGCAGCACTCACACTCACACTCTATATACCCCAGTCGCGCACCCCCGCAGATCCTCAACGTCTCCCCCGGGCAGCCCGTTGAGCTGCGCGTCGTGAAGCGCCTGCAAGACGACTACACTGCACCGCCCAAGGCGCGTTCTGCGTTCTCCGGCGCGGGCCACCGCCTTGGTTCTCCCATCCCTACCTTCGCTAACGCAGGCGCGGGTGCGAGCACTAGCGCGGATATGCCTGGCTCGTTCCCGGCGCGGCCCACGGCGAGCTCAGCCGTGCCGCAGAGGGAGCCGGAGGCGATCACGACGCGCTTCGAGGTCGACCAGTCGCAGCCGACGACGAGTGTGCAGGTTCGCCTGGCTGATGGGACTCGGTGCGCAAGTTGTTTAGGGGCTTGGGGTGTATGGCTGAGTGGGCTTGTTGCAGACTGGTGTGCCGTATGAACTTGACCCACACTGTGGGAGATATCAGGAGCTTTGTCAACGCGTGAGCGCCGTTTCCCTGTCCCTCAGTCCTTTTGTCTGAACCATGTCGTCTTTTCAGATCCCGTCCAGAGAACAACGCACGTCCGTACACCATCAACTTGACTTTCCCGAACCGCGTGTTGGAAGACGAAAGCCAGACGATCAAAGACGCCGGTCTTGCGAACAGCGTGGTCGTGCAAAGATGGGTCTAGGTGGAGGCTGATACTGTACCTGGTTCTTGGTCAAATTCGCGTGCCGCGAATGGTCTCTCAGGTTTGAATTCGTGTATAGTTTGAGATATCTGTGATGCAGACTTGTTTACTTTGTTCACGTGTTGGAGTGGTAAATGAGTCGCGTCGACGCGCCTGTGGCACGCGCTAGCCAATTTACACCGCGACTACCACCTGTTCTCCCTTCTCGAGGATCCATCGGCGAGCACTCTTTCGTGACTTTTACATCTGCCGCTGCGTACACCAAATAAACTATGCCTCGAGCAGGAACGCGGTCTCAGGCACAACCATCTCAATCGCAGCCCAGGCAGGCGCCCAGCCAATCTCAGCGCACGAGACGCGCGCGGGTTGAGGTCGAAGAGGAACCGGAGGATGGACCGAGCCAAGTCAACGGCGATGATGACGACGACCTTATGGATGCAGAAGACGGCGAGAAAGGCCCTGATGTGAGTGCGATGGTATCATAGAGCCTGGCAAGGCTGATCGGGTTGTAGGAACTGGTAAGAAAAGCTTATGACCTCGTCCGACTGGCCTTGTTCTGCGAGCAAAGACGTGTGCCTATGAAGAGAGACGAGATTTCGAAGAAAGGTCATTCTGCTGTGCTCATTTCTGTACGAAATGGCTGAGAGTGCATCTCCAGTGCTCGGCACCAGTCCACGCGCATTCAATACTGTCTTTGCAAACGCGCAGAACATCCTGCGGAATACATTTGGCATGGAGCTTGTCGAGCTGCAGGCGAACCCCAAGGGCGGCGACGAAGAAACCGCTAAACTCATGAAGAACACTGGCGTCAAGAAAAGAGGCAAGCGGCCTTCTCCCTAATGCGCGAATTTTCACTCATTCCGAGCAATCCGTAGCTGCACCGACCGGCACGAAGACATACATCCTGCGCTCAACCCTCGATCCAGCCCTGATCGAGCTCGCAAACGCAGCAGACCCCGACCTCCTAGCGGAGGAACGGGTCGAGTACGAGGATGCGGAGGCCGTGGACGAGCTCGACCTCCGCACCTACGGGAGCATCCTCGCGTGGAACACGTCCGACCAACTGGGCACGGTCGGCATCCTCTACATCATCCTCGCCCTCATCCTCGTCGAGGGCCGGGTGCTGAGCGACAGTAAGCACCCTCCCCTCTGCACACAGGCACAGCATCGGCCAACCGCCCACACAGACGACCTCAAAGCCCTCCTCAAACGCCTGCGCCTCGCCCCCTCGTCCACCGTCCCCCTCACCACCCAGTCCACCAAGCGCACCTTCTCCACCGACGACCTGCTCAAAGAGCTCGCGCGGCAGGGCTTCCTCGACCGGCAGCGCGTCGGCGAGCCCGCGCGCGGGGGCAAGCGCGGGCGGCCGTCGGGGACGCAGGCGCCGGACGAGCAGGCGGCCGCGTTCGAGTGGCGCTGGGGCCCGCGCGCACACAGCGAGGTCGGCGAAAAGGCGGTCGCGCAGTTCGTCGCGGAGTTCATGGTCGAGCGCCCGGCCGCGGAGGAGGACGAGGGTGAGCGACGGCCGCAGAGGGAGGACGACCCGGCGACGAAGAAGCAGATGGAGCTGATGATGCGGGGGATTGAGCGCGGGGCGTCGGGTGCTGCGCTTGCTGACATTCGGTGAATTTCAGTGCTGTTGGTGGTGGTTAACTTATGTGCTGTATCTCGCGTGCTCCCCCGGGTTGAAACTGTATCCATGCTTCGAGTGACTGCATTTGGATCTGCTGAGTGGAATGCTACAAAGCACTAAACATCTATAGCATTCATCAAAAGAAGGCGCACTGCGAAGTGAAGATAATATAACAGCCGGCATATGGCCTCAACCTCGTCTTTGCATCAACCTCGCCTTCAGCATCCTCTCCTTCGACAACACATCGCCCGTCAGTGTAGTGTGGGCAACTTCTGCGTTCCGTGCGCTGGCAGCCTTCTTTGCAGCAGCAAGTCGCACACGCAGCAGGGCTTGACTTCGCAATTTGGCTTCCTTGTCAGCAGCTTCTTGCGCTATTAGAGGCGCCGCCGCCGCCGCCGCCGTACCATCCGTAGTGATCTCGCCGTTGGATGCAGGTTGCTGAGCAGAGATAGGACCTACTACGCGGTCTGAATCATTGGAGGGACCAGCCGGATCAGAGGATTCACGTAGACATTTCTCGACTGCGAGCTTGCTAAGAAGCTTCGTACGAGCCTGCAGTACTTGGGATGCCCTGGAGTCGTCTGTAACGGAAGTGAAACCAACGTCGCCAGGCGTCGATGGCCTAGTCGACTGCGACGACGAAGGCGGGAGCGAGGGGCTGTCTGACAACCGCTCAAGGAGCGAAGGCCGGCCGCAGGGCACAGACTCTGTCCCCGAGTCACGGGAGCTCGAGGGCCTCGGCTCGCCCATAGGTGTTGACGAGGACTGGGGAGCGAGCTCGCGGACACGCCGCGGGACGGTGTCGCGTCCTTCGCGGTCGTGTTGGCTGGAACGGCCAGCGAGATGCGCGTGCACGGATTCGAGCAGCCCGCGGTTCCTAGTTTTCGGCACCGGCCTGGGCTTGTCAGCCGCACGCGGAGTTGGCTGCGTGGGCTGAGCAGCGCCATCTGGCAGAGGCCGACTTAAGGCATGGGCAGTTTGCGGAGGCGGTGTGGCGTGGCGGCTGGGAGAATGAAGGAGGTGAGGTGAAGGATCTCTTGGCGTAGGCCTGGGATTCTCATCATCGACTGCTCTCCGCTTTCCTTTATGATCATTTGGAGGCCGTTGGACCCCGTCTCGGCTGGTCGTCTCGCTATCATGCACAGCCGGTACTTTGCGCCTGTCATCTCTACGCTCAGGACTCTCGGGCGGCTCCTCACGCCTGCTTGTGGAGAGACGGCGAGCAGATCCAGGATAATGAAGTGATGGCCTTGTATCCTTGTACCTGTCCTGCCGAGTATGAGATGGCTGTCGACGTCGCTCCCGTTTCGAGACTTCACGACTGGCAGAGCGTGACTTTGTCCTCGAAGAACAGTGAAAGGGAGGTGACCTTGATATCGACCGCGAACGCGAATACGACCGTGAAGAGGTCGAGGAGTCTCGAGACTCTGAGCGTCTACGGCGAGGTGCCGATGCAACCGAACGAGATCGTGAACGGGAACGAGACGAATCTCGCGGTCGCCATCGCCTTCGCTGATCGGGCATGCTGGGAGGCGGGAGATCTTCCGGGACGTCGTACTGAACGCAGCCGTGTTAGCATATGGTACGCGTGACCAGTAACAAGTCTTACCTGAACAGCCTTGTCGTACAACGCCAGTTCGCGAAACGGGGAGCGCATGAAAGAGTATAGTTCTGCGGTGGCAGGGCTCGTCAGACTTGTATTATTCCTGGAAACAAGCAGCAGATGTATAACGAAGTGACGAGAGAAAACGAGACCTACCATGCGCGAAATGCTCCGCATTCACTCGCGAGCCCTCGCTGTCCATGTCTAGAAACTCGGCGAGGAGGCGGACGGCGGGCTCGGATCGGATGTCGAGTGATTTCATCAGGGATATCGTGAACGTCGTCAAGAACTGTATCGCATTTGATTGTTAATCCGGAGGTCGTGATAGAGTCCGAAGATACCCACTTCTACGTCTAGACCCACCCATACTCTTAACTCTCGCCTCAGGAATATGGTAGCTCGGCTGATGTGATCCGGTGAGGCTGCAAACTGAGCGGGCGTGGGGAACGGCTTGTATCGAGTATATGGATTGGAGGCGACATGCTACTCATAAAAGCTCGGAGGTCAGTCCTGCCAGGGAAGCAGCCCACGCTGACATAACCAAGCTACTAACCTTGGCGTACAACCCATGTCTGTATACCCACCGCCTGCGCTCAATCGCCCGCTCAAGTTCGTCGGCTTCCTCCTGCTCCCATCGTCGTCTCCTGCCCCACTCTTGCTCTCTCCTTGTCTGCGCGCGTCTCCGCGCAATGTTCTGCGCTGACAAGGCTGCCGGAGGGCGGGGCGAGGTGCGCAAGGGAGTCAAGTAGTGCTTTTGATAGTCATATTTCGAGCGAATATGGTGAATGAGGTAGTCGCCGATTGTCTGTGAGCATAGTGGACACTTGCGCGATTGCTCTGTAGTTCATGAGATGTCAGTATCCTCCACTACTACCAGCATTATAACAGGGCATGTCGGGGGTAGGGCTTACCGGTCCAGACAAGGAGACACTCGAAACAGAATTCGTGCGAGCAGACGGGAATGATCGTACGGTCGGCAAGAGGTTGCAAGCAGATACTGCATTGTTCGACATCGGAATCGTCTGGGTCCCGCAGGAGGTCCGGGCCGTCTGTGTTGTGAACGATGTCGGGAGATGGCGAAGACGAAAATTCGAGTTTAATCCGCTTGGATGGAGGACTCTTCGTCCTCGAAGTCATCAAGAGAGTATGCGACGTCTCGTAAATGTGTCAGGGTGGATTATATATCTGGTCAGTTGTCAAAGTCAGAACAGAGCCGGAGGGGAATGATGAATGGTGGCGGCTGAGCAAGAGGACGCGCCGGTGGCGCGGTCGCAAGAGTTGGACTCGAGTCAGCGCAAGTCCTTCCACGACGTCGACGATGACCAGCCGATTGCCCAAACTTGTTGCCCTGGATCTCGAGTACGGGTTCACCTCGCTGAGCGCTGTTCGATGGATTCTGAATGCGATATGCCTACTAGCGCAGTTATACCCTCTGGGACCTCTGGATAGACACTCATGTCACCCGTGCGTTATCGCTGCTTGGCCTGGTCAACTGCGAGCTCAGTGCTCTTCAACCCGGCAGCACCCTTGAAGCGCGATGGAAATACGCTCAATTGTGTATTCGACAAGTGAGTACCACCGAGCTCTCAACTATCTTAGCACCTCACACGATCGCCTTCAGATACGGCCAGAAGATCGCCTTCTACCGTGATGTCCCTGAGATTCTCCACCGTCTGCGCGCCGCTGGTGTGATCATCGCAGCTTGCTCACGGACCAGTGCACCCTCGCTGTATGCCATCTGGGTGAAGCTGCTGTCACAGATGGTCTGACATTTGCACAGTGCGCGTCAGGCTCTCTCGCTGCTCCTCGTCCCCCCGCCTGCTGGTGATAAGCATGGATCGCCGACTCCGGCTATCAAGTTCTTTGACCAACAGGAAATTTATCCAGGTCTGTTATTGTCTTGGTACAGCGACGTCTTTCCGTGTGTGCTAATGTGCTTTCGCAAACAGGTTCGAAGCTGAGTCACTTCAAGAAACTGCACGAGAAGACCGGCTTGCCTTACTCCGAGATGGTAAGCCGACTGTTAGAATTGTCAAGGGAGGTAGCTTATGTTCATATGCGTAGCTTTTCTTTGACGACGAAAGGAGGAATAGAGAGGTGGAATCACTTGGTGAGGTCCCGCTTTCCATGACGAAGACACACATCACTAACACATAAACACTCAGGCGTCACTTTTTGCCTCGCGGCGGATGGCCTCGACGATGGTACTTTTGAACATGGTCTAAAAGAGTGGAGGAGAAGACACCCTGTAGAGGTCAACGAGGACGCTAGTGGCGATACTGCCACTAGCTAAATTGGTGAAACCATGGACGTCTTGATACTGACAAATGTACACTTGTGTGACCCATATGTTTCTGTTCAGCCAGGCTTAACTGAAAGCACACGATCTGCAGTATATGCGTTGAACAGATGGAAGTGATGTATCTCCGAGCCGGGCATTTCGCCTTCTTAATGGCTCTGCCGAAGCATGTTAGGTTACAGACAAATCTATTCTCCTCCCCTCCCTCGCGCTCCTGCTGATCGCATCCAACATCCTCCTCGTCCTCACCGCGTCCTCCAAAGTGGCATACTCGCCCTGCTGTCCATTCGCAAACTCCGCCCACGCCCGGCCAATATTCGTCAGCCCATCATCGCTCTCGACCTTCACCTCCACCCCATCCACGTACATCGACGGCTCCTTCACCTGTATGAAGCTCCCGCCCGCACTGTCGCTCTCGAGGCGCACCGAGCCCTTCGCCCCGTCAATCTGCCACAGGAACGGCGTGCCCGCCTTCCCCTCGCGCGACTCGAGCCCGCCGCGCCAATGCAGGCTCGCAACCGCGCCGCTCGCGAGCTCGCCGACGACGGCGACCTGGCTCGGGCTCGTGCTCCCGATTGTGCGCCCAGTCGGCTGGCCAACGCCGTCCACGAGCTCCGCGGCGGGATATTGGTTCTCGCAGACTGCGGAGAGGGAAGCGAACGGCCCGAGGACGAAGGTGAAGCTGTCGAGGAAGTGCCCGACGGCGATATCCAGGAAGGTCGCGCCGTTGGAGGCGTCGGTTGCGTAGGTCACTCCCTCGCGGACGTATGGAGCCCACGCGAAGAGCTCTCGGTACGGGCGTCCGGTCTGTATCAAGGCCTTGGGTAAGTGTATGTGCGTCCGGAGCTACTTGTGATACTCACTACTGTGGTAGACATGATACGACCAAGCTTGCCGGACTCGATCATGCCCTTCAACTACGCAAGGACGTGAGCTTTGTGCCGAATATCACTGGACGGACTTCTGGACCGTGCTCACCATCTTGAGGGTCGGACTCTGTCTCCCCTGACAGCCAACAATCGTCCTGACGCCGCTCTTCCTGGCAGCCTCCGCCAGCGCCTCCGTTTCCGCGAGGCTCTTCCCCGCCGGCCACTCCACAAATAGATGCTTGCCCGCCTCCAGCGCGGGCATCGCGGCCGCGAAGTGGTCCGGCGGCTTCACGGCGACGGCCAACATGTCGACGTCCTCGTCCGCCGCAACTGCCCGCGCGCCGTCCGGGCCGCTGTAGCCTTTGACCGTGCTGTCGGTGCGCTTGGCGTACTCCGTGGCGGACAGTGCGGCAGAGTCCTCGCTGCGCGTGCACACGGCGGTGATCCTGTATGAGGAGGAGAGGGGGGGCATGGTCAGGGGCGGCGCGAGCACGGTCGATGCCCATCCCTGGCTCGAAAGGCCGATGACGCCGACGCGTATTTGCGACATATCTACGGATAAAAACCTGGAGGAGAGCAGGAGGAAGCGTCGCAGGGGCTCATTACTCCTATGCAGGTAATCACGGCCAGGCTTTATATGAGGCGAGCTACACTGGATTTAGGGTTAGGAGTTTATACGCCACCGTCCCCTGTGATGCACCCGTCAGATCCTTCATGCCTGACCTACGCTTCAGCCGTTGTTCGTAACTGCACTGCGGTTGCTCCCCTCCGATCGGCACTTTCATTCTTTTACAGACACCTGGTAGGTATCGCTGCTTTCCAACCAAACATAATACGAGAAGACATTGCCTTATGTACATTGAAAGACTGCAAGAATAGGCGTGAAGATCGTAAGGTTTCCACAATGACCGTATTGTCAACTGTCAGAAACAGCAGAGCACCAACTGCTGGGGGACGGGGATTCTTTGAGCACAGATTCAATAATCTTCGACATGGATGAGATGAGTTCGCATGAATAGGCTCAAACAAACGTACAGCCCTACGCCTGCGATACGCAATACCAGCTCGGAAGCTCTTGCCGGCTCCACGAGGAGGAGAGAGTTCCCGAATCCCCTCCGAAGACCGGCTGTGCGGATCTTGCGCATTTGCTGTGAAATGCTGTTCAAAGAGATTGATCATGTCAAAAGCTGAACTCCGGGCTTCTAGGTCTGCGAGAGAACTGAACACTTGCCTCTGAGCGGCCAGATATGGCCGATGTGCTCATCTCGCTGCCCGCCTCCCCATCGTACGGGTTGCTGACCCCACGACCTCCATCAGATACATCCTCATTAGTGACCCTGTCTGCGACGAAATTTTCGATTGGCCTTGATTTGTACGAGCTGGATGAGGAGGGTCTGCGAGAAGTTGGAGGTGGGTCCTGGTTCGGTGGACTGCCAGTGTACGAGCTGGATAAGGCGATTCTGCGAGAAACCGGTTCAGGTGGGGGCGGGAGAGAAGATTTAACGTCCGGGGGAGGCTTCAATTTAGCACCAGATTTTTTAGCACCAGCTGGTTTAGCACGAGATGCCAGTGGAGGCATCCTGGCTCTACCCATGTCTAAGTTTTGTTGCACTGCAAGTCAATTGTAAATAGTCGACAATGATTTGAGACGAATGCGAAGGAACGTATAAGATGTACCTGGGTCCTGAGAAACGAAGTCGGTCAAGACTCTGAGAATCGAGGACGGCGCAAATGCGTCGCGGGCGGCAGAGGCCCTAGCCTAAATCATTGCGAGCGCCGAGGACGGGTGCCTTGCGACCCGTGACTGCCGGACAGGTTGAAATGGTACAGCCCTAGCAGCATCAGGGCCACGCTGCTACGGGCAGGCGTGCTTCTGGGAGCTCAATATTGCTTCGTGTCTACTGTTCCATCATGGTGCACAAGACGACCGCAATTATGCCGCCCCCCGCGCAGGCGTCGGCTCGGGGCCCTCCACAGTTCGTGAATGGCCTCCGCGGTTAATGCATAGAAATGCTGATGAACATGCAGAGCCAACGTAGGAATCGCTGTCAAAGGTCTCGTCACTCAGAATTTGCACAATAAACTGCTGACCTCTTCTTTAGCGATTGCAGTCGAGCTCAACTCAAGAGTTCGGAACCGCATCAAGTCGGTGTTGTCTCACAAGGAGTGTACCATCTCGTTCATCATAGGTACCGATACCGAAACAAAATCTCTTGATGGCAAATATGGAAGGACCTTCCGGTGGGATTTGGATGTTTCCCGGTAGGCGTGGCTATATTTCTGTTTTCTGACCTGCAATTCACATGTCCTCCGATCTCAGTGATATTCCGTTCGGAACACCGCTCACAATTTACTGGAAGATCGAGGAAAGTTCAGGACCATCCCTCGAGATAGCGCTCGACTATGAGGACATTATAAACGAAGTAAATAACGAAGCGAGTGGCGCATTGGGTCAGTAGGATACTACCGCTATCCCGCGTTCTCTGGGTTCATGGTTCCTCAGAGCATAAGTACGTGTATAAGCATCAATACGCGAAGGTTACGGTCACATTTGCGTTGAACAAGGTATAATGACCTAGCATTTATACCAAACACCTCGTTGCTGAGACTTATGAGGTGAAGCCTATCCTGCAACCAGAAGACATGGGGAACATTCTCGAAATAGCTGGCCGACGCAAGAGTATTCTCGATCGCCTTGGCAAGTCGAAGAATATTCTCAGATCGGTCATTGATCTCGGAGTGGCGCTTGGAGAGGTGAGCAGTTCAGTCTCATCGCTCCATCGAATGAATGTCAAATCAGGTCCAGTTAAATTCAGTGGCCAGCGCGGTATTTTCTTGTCTTGACGTT
Source organism: Obba rivulosa (assembly GCA_001687445.1). Classification (NCBI taxonomy): domain Eukaryota; kingdom Fungi; phylum Basidiomycota; class Agaricomycetes; order Polyporales; family Gelatoporiaceae; genus Obba; species Obba rivulosa. The sequence continues at coordinate 51,022 of KV722376.1, read as the reverse complement.
GTATACAAGGTACAGAATTCTATGCATTCCCAACAATCTTGACACTCTGATATTCATACTCCTATGCAGAAACTCGAAGAACAAGATGAGGAGAACGGCGACGTTCTTGACCTGGTTGCCGATATGTCTGACGTAATCGGTTTTACCTTCGATGTCGAGCAGTTCACAACCATTGCACAGCTCAAGTCGGTGATTGTTGAGATGAGGGGGCTGATGCAAGAAGTTGGCGATCTTGTTGTCAAGCGTGACAACAGAAGTAATTCGAGTAGGTGGTCTTCTTCGTTGGACCTATGTACATCCTACTGATGCACAATCTCAAGAGGAGCTGTCGTCTGCACTCTTGTCGGGCGATCGAGACAAAATCGATAACTTGAAGGGGAGGCTGTCTCGATTCAAGCAGAAATTTGACCGCGGCATTGATATTCAAACTATCATTACCGTGGAGACCATCAAGGCACAACTTAAGAAGCTTGGTGGGTGCATCCCCATATGTTGCGATCCGTCAGGAGCCGACATTCTGTCATTTAGCGTCGGCGACGGAGGATGCCAGATATCTGGAGGAATTGAATCCTCGCTACAACAGGGCAGACCCTCCACGCTGCCTCCAAGGCACTCGGGAAACGATACTCTCGGAGATTGCTGAGTGGTCGAATGACTTCGATGCGTCCAATGTCCTCTGGATCCATGCATACCCTGGAGCGGGAAAATCGACTATCGCATTCACGATTGCTCGACAGCTTGAAGAGGATCGTCGTCTTGGGGCGGTCTTCGCTTTTGATCGTAAATCTGGGACGAGCCGATCCATTCTCTGGCGGTATATTTCCTATAAACTCGCACAGGAGTATCCCGTTTGCAGAGATGATATCGTCTCGAAACTCAAAGTCGGTTCTCTCCACAACAAGACTGCGACCGAGATATTCCGTCAACTTGTCGCTGAGCCACTTCGGCAGTGGGCACGGTCCACTGCGAATATCTCACACCATAGGCTTCCTGTGATCGTTATTGATGCCTTGGATGAGTGTGGTGGCCTCGGCGGCTCGAGTCGTCAAGAACGCGAAGACATCCTATCCCACATCGATGAATGGGCCAAGCTGCACCCTCACTTCAAACTAATCGTCACCAGTCGCTTTGAGCACGACATTAGCCACTCCTTCTCCACGATACCCCATCTGTCTCTGGGCATTGACACCGGGGACGCCGTGAAGCCCGAGTCAACTCGAGATATTCAGCGCTACATCGAACACAGGTTCAAAAAGATGGCTAAAGGTCACGAATCCGAGCTCGTAAATTGGCCCGGAGAAGACGTGGTGCACGATCTTTCTCAGCGTGCTTCAGGAATCTTTATATGGGCCGCCACCTTATTGAATTACATTGAAGAGAACCCGGACGAGGGACGGCTGTATGAGGTGCAACACAGCTTAGTACTGCCTCCGGGGAATGTGTATGCTCTGTATCGCCAAATCCTGGAGAATGCATTCTCAGGATGGAAACACGAGGAATGCAGGAATGTGGTTACTCTAGTCGGTACCATCGTAGCCGCTCAGCTTTCCCTCACATCCGACGATGTGGCAAGCCTTCTGCATATGCGTGCCGCAACAGCCAGAATGATCTGCAAAAGACTTCGGCCTGTTCTCGACGGAGGAGATATGCTTCGGTTTACACACCAGTCATTCGTCGATTTCCTGCTCGCGCACACGAACGACTCCGACAACGGGCCTGTGGAGCACGAGTTTTCATGCCCCGAAACCTTCCACATTGACCTTTTGGCGGCCCACCATCATTTGACAGAGTCAATGTTTTGTCTCATGAACCAGAGACTTCGCTTCAACATGTGTAACATCGAGTCTTCATTCATGTACAATAAGGCCCTGCCTCAATCTCAGGTCGACAATGCCATTAATCGATCCCTTTCATATGCATGCCAGTTCTGGGGATTCCACTTGGACCACAGTCCGCGAGAGATAAACCTGGTCTCGCCGGATATCCGCACGTTCATGAAGGAGAAATTGCTGTTCTGGTTCGAAGCTCTGAGTCTCCTCGGCGCACTGAACACTGCGGTTCAAGCACTAGTTCGTTTCCAACAGCGGTTCCGACCAACTACGTCCAAAATGGTGAGTCTTGGTCAGAATGGCAAGTTCGCCTAATCCATCTGATTGATGCTCATTTCTACTCATGCATAGGATCGAACTATGGAGAATGTGGTAATGCTTGCTAGGGATGCCATCAAGTTTGTCCAGTATTTCGCACCTGCGATGGCGCAAAGCGCTCCTCACATTTACATGTCGGCACTTCCATTTTCTCCAAGGTCGTCGGTTGTGGCAAATGTGTATGGGCCCCAGTTTCGCAACACAATTACCATAGCCTATGAAAAATTGGCAGACTGGCCTGCAGAGCAAATGGTAATACGTGGGCATGATGAACCGGTCCTGGCTGTCGCATTTGCGCCTGACGGCCAACGCATCGCCTCAGGATCACACGACAATACGGTCCGGATCTGGGATGCACATACCGGTCAGACAGTCACCGCGCCGTTCGAGGGACATACAGGCTCGGTCTGGTCTGTCGCATTCTCGTCCGATAGCCGGCACGTTGTATCAGGCTCGGGCGACCATACGATCCGGATCTGGGATGTACAGACCGGTCAGGCGGCCATGGACCCCCTCCAAGGGCACAAAGACTCGGTATACTTCATCGCCTTCTCGCCCAACGGTCGATATATTGTCTCAGGCTCAGGTGACAAGACAATTCGAATCTGGGACGCACAGACCGGCCAGGCAGTTATGGGGCCGTTCGAGGGGCATGAAGATGCAGTCTGGACTGTCGCCTTCTCACCTGACGGCCGACATGTTGTCTCAGGCTCAGCTGACAGGACAATCCGAATCTGGAATGCACAGACCGGTCAGGCAGTTATGAAGCCATTCGAGGGGCATAAATCACATATCTTCTCTGTCGCATTCTCGCCTGATGGCCAACGCATTGCATCAGGATCGGGTGACAACACAATCCGAATCTGGGATGTGCAGACTGGTCAGACAGTTGTGGGACCGTTAGAGAGGCATAAACTCTGGGTCAATGCTGTCGCATTCTCGCCCAGTGGCCAGCACATTGTTTCATGCTCGGACGACGAGACAATCTGGATCTCCGATGCACAGACAGGTCAGGCAGTCATAGGGCCATTTACGGGGCACAAAAACCATGTCTTCTTTGTCGCATTCTCACCAGATGGCCAGCGCATTGTCTCAGGTTCAGGTGACGAGACAATCCGGATCTGGGATGCACAAACCAGTCAGACAGTCATAGGGCCACTCGAGGGGCACCACGAAGGCCCAGTCAACTCTGTAGCAGTCTCACCTGATGGCCAACTTGTTGTCTCAGGTTCGGGTGACAAGACTATCCGGATCTGGGATGCACAAACCGGTCAGGAAGTCATAGGGCCATTTGAGGGCCATGAATCATGGGTCAACTCTGTTGTGTTCTCACCTGATGGCCAGCGCATCGCCTCAGGCTCACGCAACAAGACAATTGAGATCTGGGATGTACGAACTGGTCAGATGGTTACGGGACCATTCAAGGGGCACGAGCTGTGGGTCAACTCTGTTGCATTTTCCTCCGATGGCCGCCATGTTGTCTCAGGCTCAGCAGACAAGACAATTTGGATCTGGAATGTACAGACTGGCCGTGCAGTCATGGGGCCGCTCGAGGGGCACGAAGGCCCAGTCAACTCCGTCATGTTCTCGCCTGATGGCCAACACATTGTTTCAGGCTCGGGTGACAAGACAATCCGAATCTGGGATGCACAAACTGGTCGGGCAGTCATAGGGCCATTGGAGGGGCATAAAGACTCGGTCAACTCTGTTGCATTTTCACCCAATGGACAGCAGATCGCCTCGGGATCAGATGACACAACAATCCGGATTTGGGATGCACAGACCGGTCAGACAGTCGTTGGGCCATTTAAGGGGCACAAAGGCGCCGTCAATTCCATTGCATTCTCGTCCAATGGCCAACACATTGTTTCAGGCTCAAGTGACAAGACAGTCTGGATCTGGGACGCACTGACTGGGAAGACAGTAATAGGGCCGTTTAAGGGGCATGAAGACTCGGTCAAGTCTGTCGCGTTTTCGCCCTACGGAGTTGTTTCAAGCTCGGACGACAAGACGATCCGGATATGGCATGTGGAGGATCATAATCTGGAGTCCTTTACAGACCAATCCGACCTCTGTAAAGATGGGTGGGTATTGAACGCAAGCGAAGAACGTTTGTTTTGGGTGCCTCACCTCCATCGTCTGTCCCTTTATCGGCCCAGTAATGTCGCGGTCATCGGACCATATAAGACACGTCTTGACCTTTCACGTGCTGCTTTTGGTCGAGACTGGACTCGCTGCCACACCCCATCTTTAGCGAAATAGAGACTTAGTGCTGTGCAGATCATGACAAGCAGTGTTTTTTTGTACTAAAGTTACCAATAGATGACCCCGTGAAGAGGCACACGACACGGCGGGCAGATGGGGTGCAAGCCCGACATGTTAGGTGGCGAAGCACGGCAGGATCAAACAGACCCGTCGCAGTGCCTTTCACGCGTCATGGGAGGCCACCATGAGCGATGGTGAGCGATGCAAACCAAACTGCGAAGTTCGAACTTCGTGGTGCGCGACACAACCTGCCCAATGCGCGAACTTGGCTCACAGCCCGGGTCGGAAACAGCCTCAAAGAGTTCCTATGTTGGGTAAAGAGTCATGGTCATTGTGTGCCCAAGCACGTCGCAGGAAGATGAGGAGCGTGGGTTCGAACGCTCTGAGTTTGAGGACAGCAGGCGAGCGCTCAGCGGGACGGAAGGCGCTTGACACGTGACCGCGATATGTCTACTGGGTCGCGTTCTCAGGTCGCGAGTTTTCGCTTCCTTGTTATAGGGTCTCATATAGGCTGGTTCCTGGTATCTCTTGACTTTGGCGCAATGGCTGCGATAATCTGAGTATTAGCAGTGCACCAATGAAGTCCACGAGCATCCTATGATAGAGCACTGCCAGGCTATTTTCAAACGAGCAACGCCGCACGGGAAGCCTTCCATTCTTCTGTTAGCATAATTGCCTTCTTTGCTGTCGTAGATGGAAGATAGCTATGTGCTCTCAGGCTCACGGAACTCTCGACCTGTCGCAACGGCAAGTCGACACCAACGCAAGAGCAGTGTAGAAGACGCTGCACAGGAACAATGAAGATACACCGCGGCCGATTTGTAATCACCCGCCACTCAGAGCTAATTTATGAACGAATGCCACGGCCTTCTGACCCCGCGCAGCTTTGACGCAGGCCCAGAGATTTCGCTTGGTCGCCCATTCTCCGACAGTCGGAACGCCATCGCTCCATCCGACGCCTCATGCAGCGGCAGAGTCCATTCCAGACGCTGTCACTGATCCCTCCTATCAAGTCTGGGCAATGATTTTTTGTGCAGAATATGTGGGATACGCAACTCTGGTGTTCACGAGGTGCCATGGTAGCGCCGACTTCGCACCATTTGACACGCGGTAACAACTTGCTTGATAAGAGGGAAGTGATCGTCACATCGACTGACCTGAGAGAACGTTGTTCCTCGATGATGGCGTGGCAGTACAGCCGTTTTCATATTAATAGGCGCCTCCTCAGAAAAGTATGTACAGACGGAGTTTTCAGCGGGACATTAGCAGCAGAAGCCCATTGGTTGAAGGCCCGCCTGCCATGTTCGGTACCGCCAGTTCGGCAGGCTTTCCCAAGGGTCCGCCAAACTCCGCCTGTGTGTATCTTTTGCGCAGCACGCGCTATCGATGTGAAAACGGTTGTAATGTGTCGATGGTCAGTCTGACCCAAGGATTACAAGCCGTTTCATGTTGATAGGCGCGTGCCGTGCAAAAGATAACACAGGCAGGGTTAGGCAGACCCTCGGGAAAGCCTGCCGAACTGACCGCACCGGGCATGTCAGCGACGCGGGACATCGACCAGTCGAATGCTTCAACCAATGGGCTTCTTTGCCGATGTCCTGCTGAAAACTCCGCCTCCTGAGCAGGCGCCTATCATATGAAAGCGGCTGTATGAAGTTCTAGGTCGAGGTCGACAGAAGCAGCCAAGTCGCGATCCGACCCGTGGCACCTGCTTGACATTGCCGGTTCCGCGGCTAGCGTGAGCACCAAGTTCAAAGGCGGAGCTGCGGTATCCACAATTTCGGAGTCAGTGGATATGCGCGGCACTGTTATAAAGGCGAGGTCTGCATCGGGTTTCTGATGCAGAGACCTCTTGGACAGCCTTGCGTTCACATCCGCCCCTTGTTGTCGTGCTCCTCCGTCATCCTGTCCCGATTTCCAAGGAAGAGAGATCGTCTCACTCTATCTCGAGAATGTTTAACACTACCCTGGATTACAACGGTGTAACCTGGTCGATCGGGCTACTCGTGATCGTTGTCCTTTATGTACTACGGCCGTATCTGCGCGTTGTTCCCCTGAAGTCACTCCCTTACGCGCCGGGACCGCCCATGCGACCGTTCATTGGCAATATAATGGATATTGGTGCCGGCAAACTATGGCTGAAGCTAACAGACTATAAATATGAATATGGTACGCCGGTATGATTGCTCTGTCAGGCTGTGGGACCATATATATATGACTCCATAACAGGCGATCTCGTATATTTACAAGGACTGGGCAAAAGCATTCTGGTGGTGAACTCCTTGAAAGCCATGACCGATCTCTTCGAGAAGCGAGCAAATAAATACTCGGATCGACCTATCTTGGTATTCGGCAACGATCTCATGGGTATCAACAGGGCGAGTGATATCGCTCGTGATCGATGTACATCTTTACGATGCTAATATGCAATCGACAGAACTTTTCCTTCTGTGACTATAATGATGAATGGCGAGCTCAGCGCAAGCTGGCACACACCGCCCTGAATCTGACCGCTGTGAAAGGATATTACGGCATGCAGGAAGACGTCGCGGCGGTCTTTGCCAGAGACCTACTCCAAGCGCCTGGAAATTTCATGGCGCTGATGCGCTTGTATGTTATCTGGGAACTGTGATAACTATTTTCTGAGCTTCGAGCAGAACCGCTAGCAAGATCATTCTTGCGATCACTTATGGCATATCTCTGGATACTCCCGAAGACAAGGTAATGTGGTTGCCAACCAAATACTTATCCCACTTCAACATATCCCGAGCGCAGTATATCACGATTCTCGAAGAGTCGTCCAGGTTGGGAGTGAAGGCCGCAATGCCCGGAACATATCTCGTCGATTTTCTACCTATACGTGAGTCCCGGATGCACTTCGTGCTGTGACGCATCTGACAGATTATTTCAGTGAAGTATGCACCATCATGGGTTCCCTTTCAACGGGAAGCAAAGTATGCTTCGCACTTGATGGAATTATCCATTACGGGACCCTTCGAGCATGTCAAGCGGGACCTGGTACGTATATGTTCGTTCTTCCTCGTGTGTGTGCTCGACTTCCTCAATTACCATAACGTGCAGGAAGCAGGCACCGCACCTCCGTCGTTTGTTCAGCAGCTGCTGACTGACCCACTGCACGACATCGCGGATTTTGAGCGCAGGGTCAAATGGGCTGCTGGGTCTATGTATGGAGGTGCGTTCTTCCTTGTGCAGAGTAATTCCTCAATCGCTCACCTACTCCTAGCCGGGGCGGAAACCGTAAGGCTTGCTTACTGCAGCTCAAAAATACCGAACTGATGTGGATGCTCCAGACATATGCGACAGTCATGACGTTCATCCTTGCCATGGCGTTGCACCCGGGAAAGCAGCGTCTGGCCCAGGCCGAGGTCGACAGGATCGTCGGAATGGACCGGCTCCCTACTATCGAAGACAGGTCGCGCCTACCTTATGTGAATGCATTGATCAAGGAGACTATGAGGTGGCATCCGGCAGTGCCCCTTGGTATATACATCCTCTCGCCTATTCGTTCTAGTATAAACTAAAGAAATTATGTTCTTCCTCTTCTCCAGGTGTTGCGCATCGTAATTCGGAGGACGATGAATATGAAGGATACTTCATTCCAAAGTCCACCCTCGTCATACCCAACGTTTGGTCAGTATGCATGCAGAATAGACTATAGATCATCTCTCAAGCTAACGCACCTGGCAGGGCTATCGCATTCGAGCCGAATGAGAAGTACGACCCGCAAGCATTTCTTCCTGAGCGTTTTCTGGACCCATCGCAGCCCACTGTTGACCCATCGATGTGGGCATTTGGATTTGGGCGCCGGTGCGGCTTCGACCAAACTAATACCTATCCCCTCAGCAAGCTGACTCCATCACAGAATCTGTCCCGGACGTTTTCTTGCGGAAAACTCGATCTTCATAATAATCGCTACGTTACTGGCCGGCTTTAATATAGCGCCACCTGACACGGGCGAGCTGAAGGCCCAGTTCAGTTCATATCTCATCAGGTGAGTCGCGTCGATCTCATGCAGAACCGAGGATGGCCTCGAGTTGACGGATCTGTCGTGTAGCTACCCGGAGCCCTTCGACTGCCAGATTGTACCGCGCTCAGGCATCAAGGCCAGTATGATCGAGACCCGTGCGGCACAAAGTACCATCTAGCCGTTAAGCGAGAGCTATGTACGAGTACCGCATTGTTTCTCGTTGTTCTCAAAACGAGAGTTATCGAGACCAGAGCTGAGAACAGTAGTTTGACGTGTCATATACACACAAAAACATGTCACATCGCCAATCCATTTACTCGAGATTTAATTCGACGTTCCGGTTAGACATTCAATTCTTGATCTGGCCATAAGAAGCCTGTAAAATCCCAGTCACCTTGCGTTGCCCCCTTCAGAAGCAGACTGCTGCTAAGTCGGCGGTGCACAAATAACTTGCCCTACACGCGCGGCGGCGCGCCTTGACGAGTTTCCGGGTTGAGTTAAGAGTCATGGGTATTGGGTGCTCGAGCATGTTGCAGGAATTAGAAGTGCGCGTGGCGGAACTGAAGGCGTACATGACACGTGACCGCGACATGTTTGCCGCGCTCGGTGACTCCGATGTGTTCATTTCCTTCTCGCGGGATTTCAGTCGGTTTCACAGCTTACAGACATGGCGAGCTGTGCTGCGCTGCAGATCTGATACTGTCTTCCGCCTTATGGTCACGTGGCGAGAGAATTAGCGAATAGCAACATTTCTCGGACGCGTTGTGTGCTCGCGCCATCTTGCATCATCAGACACTTTACATACACGACACTCGTCTGCGATCACAGAATCGTTCTGCAAAGCCTCGTGCCTGTCGAGAGAAGGCCATATAGTCCATATCGCGATGGTCGTGTTTCTCTGTTCCGATACCCACCTTCAGGTCTTCGCTCATCCTCCTGACGGTGCGAGGCAGTAGCAGCCATGTCCGACAAGAAGTACGCCTCTTCTACGTCAACCAGGTCGACCGGCGCGCACGATATCGCCGAGTTGACTTTGGATCAGTATGACCCCGAGTTGGTCAGGAAAACGTGGAGAAAGGTCGACCTGCACCTCATGCCCATCGCGGTCATCCTATACCTCTCCGCGTACATCGACAGGTACGCTAAGATGTGGAAACTGCACTCATGCTCCTAGTTGATTTATCGATTCGCTCCTTTGCAGGGCCAACATCGGTAATGCCAAAGTCCTCGGATTGGCGCAAGGCCTTCACCTCACTGACGGACAGTACAACTGGGCCCTGTCGATATTCTTCATCGGTTACGTCATCTTCGAGACACCGTCTAACATCATCCTGAAGCGACTGAGTCCACGATGGTACCTCCCGTCATTAACGGTAAGCCCTCACCCCCAATGCATCCCGCAGGTATCTGACTTCCCGCAGGTTCTCTGGGGCCTCATCTGCTCCCTGACTGCCGTGGTGACCACCTCAGGTGGACTCCTTGCAGCGCGGTTCTTCTTGGGTCTGATCGAGGCAGGATTCCTGCCGGGTCTCGTCTACTGGCGTATGTTCTTCTCATCTTCAATTCGATTCTAGTCATCTCACAAGGGCCCATCCAATAGTGAGCTGCTGGTACCCGCGCCCCATGCAGGGGCGGCGCTTTGCGGTGCTATACTCGACGGTCTCGCTGACGGGCGCGTTCGGTGGACTCCTTGCGACCGCAATCCATGCGCTGGACGGGACGCACGGGATCGCAGGTTGGAGGCGCGTGATGTCTCCTTTCAATCGTCCGATCCGAACTGACATCCACCCCACTCTTAGGTGGATCTTCATCGTCGAAGGCTGCATCACCGCCGGGCTCGGGCTGCTCGCCTTCCTCTTCATGACGTCCTACCCCACCACCGCGTCCTTCCTCACCCCAGTCGAGCGGCGCATCATCGCGCTCTCGAACGCAGCGGACCGCGCACAGCAGGAGCACGAGGCGGAGGCGTTCTCCGGCGCGCAGATCCGCTCGGCGTTCACGGACTGGCGCGTGTACCTCTGGGGGCTCGTGTACATCACGACATACATCCCTGTATACAGCGTCATCCTCTCGCTGCCATCCGTCGTTGCCGGCCTGGGGTACAAGGGCACGCAGGCGACGCTCATGGCGTGCCCGCCGTACGGGCTTGGATTTATCATCGTCCTACTCGCGGGGTGGACCGCGGACCGCTATGGCAAGCTGTTCTGGCACTACACGTTCGGCGTCGTGGTGACGATGGCCGCGCTGATCGTTTTGATGGTGGTCGAGAACCTCGTCGTGCGCTACATCATGTTCTTCTTCGTCATGTTCATGTGCGTCTTCCGGCTCTGTTCAGCTTCCTTGTAACTCCTGGCTGACAAGGAACAACCTCGCAGGTTTATCCCCATCTCCACGTGTTGGACGTGGCTCTCGAGTAATGTCGCGGGCTCGAACAAGCGCGCAGCGGCGACGGGGATCGTGTTCTCTGTGGGGAACATCGGTGGAGCCGTCTCGGGCCAGATATACCGCGCGGAGTGGGCGCCGCGATACGTACAAGGCCATGCGATCAACCTTGGCTGTTATGTGCTTGCACTTGTCGCTGGCTCCGCGTTGTGGTATAGCTACAAGCGGGACAACGCGCAGAGGGATCGTGAGCACGGTGTGAAGAAGCATGCGGATCTTATTGGGGAAGATCTTGGAGACTTGGGCGATAGGTGAGTTCACCTTCCAATCTATGAGAATAACGTAGCTGATGCTCCCTCCAGACACCCAAGTTTCAGATATTATGTATAAGACGATGACTACGACAGAGATGACGTTGACGAGGATGCTGGCAAAACCAGAATAGAGCAGTGCTAACCTGTACGACTAGTAGAACAAGATACCAAACACATCGACTATCCAACAGTCCGGAATGTTCCTACAACGCAGCGCTCTGATACTACTGAATACAATACAATATTCAGTATATACGAGGCATGTTAGTGCCAGGTAGGGGTATCTCTCAAGTGGGTTCTAGCCATGTATGTTAGTAACGCGGTATCTCAACGAACAACTACGGTACATATGTACTACGTCAAACCAACCCGGAACCGTTCAGTAATGGTCCCAGCACAATGTCTGCACTCCTTAGTTCACCAGTCCTACCTTCCTTTCTACTCTCTCAACAAGGTTGTCCACCCCGTTCTCCGCACGCGCAACTCCCGCGCCCGCGTCGCCGAGTTTGTCTACCCTATGTCCCGCGATCTCCCGCGTCCACCCGCGCCCGTCCGTGCGCTCGTGCTCCAGCACGACCTTGCACACGCCCTCGAGCGACGTGCACCCGTGGTACCCGAGCCCGCCCTCCTCCGGCGGGAGCCGCGCGCGCGAGTCGTCGAAGATGAGGTGCACCTGCGTCAGCGCGAACATCGACGGCTGCAGGAAGACGACGTCGCCGCCGAGCGGGGGGACGACGCGCGCGAGCGCGGGGAGCGCGGTGGTGAGGACGTGCCGCGCGAGGTGGTACGTCTCGAAGAGGTGCGCGAGCGCGAGCATCGCGGTCGGGGAGAGGTGCGCGAACGACGTCGCGCCGCGCGTGAGCTGCGTGAGCGCGCGGTAGATGTCGCCGTACGTCGGCGGCGCGCCGCGGTCCGCGACACAGAACGCCTGCCCGCCGACACCAGGACGCGTGCCGCGCTGCTCGATGAGGCGCGCCTCGTAGCAGAGGTGCGCGAGCGAGCAGTTCTCGACGTAGATGAACGACTGCAGCACGCGCCCGATCCACGTCTGGTTCGCGCGCCGCGTGAGGTACATCCCGACGAGCAGGTCGCCGCCGGGGCCGTACACGCCGTTGCCCGGCCGGATGCACCCAGTGCGCATCTCGCCTGCGCCGGAGGGCGCGCGGTCCGCGCGCCGCACCAGCATCTCTGCCTCCCGCTTCGAGACTGCGTAGTTGGAGAAGAAGTGCTCGTGCCGGGTCGGCACGCCCGCGTCGTCGTCGGTGATGACTTGCGTGAAGTGCTTGGGCTCGCGCTCCCAGGGCCAGAGCCAGAACCACGAGCGGCGCACGGATATGGAGCCCGACGACGTGTAGACGAATGTCGCCGCACCGGCGCGGCGTGCCGCGTCCAGCACGTTCTGGGTGCCCTGCACATTGACCTTGTCGGACAGCGGCTGCAATGCTGGGTGGCGCTCGAAGAACCGGATGGTGGCGGCAGTATGGAAGACCGTGAGTTCCGGATTGGGGTCGGTCAGGTCTGCTGCTGCTGCAGGCCACGGCCTGGCGAATGCTGCGTGGACCGCATCGACGTCTGTGACGTCAACGACGACATAGTCGACATCGCGCGCGGGCCCCTCCGTCAGGTCCTTGCGCGAGGGTGGTCGGATGTCGAGAACGCGAATGCGCCGTGGGTCTTCTCCGCGCTCCAGGAGGTGCAGCACAATCCAGCCGCCGAGAAATCCTGCCTAAAGATGCCGAAATGATCACGACGAGGCCTCGAGGTGTAGCGCGGAACGCGGGCGAGAATTGATGCTCACCCCACCGACAACTATGTATCTCCGTCCTGTCTTGGGCGGCAGCTCGTCTCGCAGCAACGACGGAGGAGAGTTGGTGATAGATTCGTATGCGGTTTGTATGACCTTGGGCGACCACCGTTCTTTCGAGAACGCTGCAGCTTCCGGAGGAAGACGGGAGAGTTTTGCATCGTTGGACCGCACGTAGACGTATAGAAGCAGCGGGATAGATGCAAGGACCAGCCAAAAGACTCCTTCCATCTGGTGGGATGCAACAGAGACGACAGACCGAAGCTAGATCGTGTCGAACGACCTGCAGCAGGGATTTTCTGTGATTTGCGCGGTGCTGTGCAGGGCGTGCGCTCGCAGAGTGCCAAATATATACTAGCCCAGGATACTTGTCAGGGTATCTTGGTGCAGCCGCCGCCCAGGGATTGGCATTCAGGCGTTGCACTGCAGTTCACAGATCAATGACTGCGGAAGGTATAATTTGTCAGTGGGGAGAAGACTGAGTACTGAGTCGTCGTGTGGCTTGCCGGGGCAGCCCCGTGGCGCGGGCACGGCGCGTGTCTGTCGGCGCTCAAACATTGTGCAGCTCTCGACCTCAGTGTCTGAACTCCGCTTGAGGTGTTCCATGCGGAGAAAAGTCTGGGTTCGAAGAAACCGCCACACTGCTTCGTGCCTGGATAGTGATCCATCATAGCCAGACCATTGAGCGAGTATCTCTGCGCATTGCAATATCTGCGACGCCCAATATCCTCAGAAATGTATAATACCTCACGGAGCTCTTTTCTCCTCTGATTTCAGTCAAGGACCGAGTGCTTGTAGAGTATTGTTATGCGTATGCTACCACGAACAAATGCGTGTCTCTACGCTGCTCGCAGCCCTTCTCTATATTAAGTTTTTGATTAATCTCAGTATGCCGCATACGTATAGGCGATACCCTTTACGAAGTACAGAAGCAGCTGGCGTTTACTTTGCTACTGCACTGATGGCTAGTAATTGGCTACATCATGATGATAGCCACCACGAACAAATATTTGCCCCGCGGAGATATTACAAAGTTTCTTTCATGTCTTACTTCGAACATGGCACTGTCGAATTTCGGCAGCATGGAGGCACGGCCGACCAGAGCGTCATCGTCGCATGGGTAGAATTCGTCCTGGCGCTTGTGCGCGCGACACTTTCCTTGTCGGAAATCTGCGTCAAGAAATTGGTCAAGGATAAGCGGGTCCTGGAGAGCCTGGTCGGTCCGCGCGTTTATCAGGCTATGGTAAGTGAGTGCCTTCCCTCTCGGTTTATTCCCAACGCACCTTGTCCAATGTTTCTGACATGATGACCTGCGTCCTATATAGGCAACAAGTGTCTCAGAATCAGGTGAAGAGGAAACGCGGCGAGAAATATACTTGATGTTGTTGTATCCAGAGGTTGAGACGTTCCTGTAGTGTTAGGTCGAATGTATCCCGTGTAGCCATCACACCCTGTACAACCACTTCCTTACTAGTAGCATCTCATTTGTAAGAGGTTCCAGCAACCCTGTGAACTCTTGGCTCTGAAAGGTTACATACACGACAATATTCCAGTGCTCTTTAGGGATAAGTATCTGCCACTCACCTTCTCGTCAACGAGATTGCATGAGCTCGAGTACATGTGACATACGTGAGAACCTTAGAACTCAGGCTGGTGCCGCTGCATGTTGGCGTTGGCCTATGAATTACGGCCTCTAACCTCTCGATCCTTCTTCACCCGCTGTCGACTGCCCCAAGCCTAAGATCCGACTCTGCAAATATTTCAGTACGTTGTTATGTGGTATCTTAACTCCCTGCGGACTCAAAGAGGCGTAGCTACGATGAAACTCAACTGATCTGTGCCGCGTTCGGTTGCGGTGCCCGATCGCCACCTCTACATGGCATACGGAGCATGCGGTATCGTCCATTTTGTACTCTACAGTGTCTTTCCTCCAAAATATACTGGCCATCTCAACGTTTACAAGGCACATATTGTCGTTGATATTTCCGCTAATCAGACGCTTCCTGTGACGCACCCCGAAGCCACGTTGGAACCCAGACGTGCTCCGATGCATCTTTCAAGAGGTCGATGCGCAGGATCTACGTTCTGCAGCATTAGTATGCCGAGAGTGGGCTTAGGCAGCTCCAACACTACTCTATTCTCGCCTCGTGTTTCGTACGGATAAACCAAACGCCTCCCTTCTTGCGCGGACAATGACCACTTGCCCTGACCTAAGGCCCCTCGTACATTCCCTCACGGTGAACATCGGCGCGTTTACTCATGAGACGGATATGCTCGTCTGGCTCCACCCGCTACCAAACAACACCGTGCGCAAATGCCGCATCCTCATAGCTGCTCAGGAGGAGCATTTCGTGACATTCATCCTTTAATCCCCATTCCTTCATTCTGTCAGCCATCTGGAAATCAGAGGCCGATTCATACGCACCTTCGAGCACCTCCAAACTATTCTTGCATTTCCCAACTTACGCGGGATCTCCTTCGTGCCATGGTCATTATGCGATATCCAGTCCATCTCGTTCCCTCCGACATTGACACATATCAGTCTTACCCTTGTCGACTACCGCTCCCTCCCCCTACGGCTCCTTGCCGCAGCGTCATCGCAACTGGATCGATTGGATATCGATATGGGGAGACTGTCCCGGTCGACGATCAGATCACTGAGTTCCTCAACACCTTTGAGAAGTACGCCTACCGTCTCCGGCATCTTACCATCAGGGGCGTAGCTCAGCCGGAGACACCATTTCTCGACTCTATCGGCCGATATGCTCCATCCCTGCAATATCTTCACTTAGGTTCACTGATGTTCGGGCCTGGTGTGTTCGAGCACCTCCCTCCTAGCTTGCGTACGTTGCGCCTAGAAGACGATACTCGGTTCGACTTCCCATTGGATGAATTGGAGGACTTCGGATCGCGTGCAGGGCGTGCCAAAAGCGCGTTCCGCTCGCTAATCATTTGCGTGCGGCGGGACGACACATCATCTTACACAGGCCTGGCAGACATTTGTCGTGACTGCGACGTTGAATTCCAATTACGGAATGGATTCAATATCTATACATGGTAGGATGATTAAGCTCCGCTTTACTGACAAATTTATCGATCTGTCTACCCGGTCCTGCGAGTTTGCCGATGCAGCTTTACAACGTAGAGATGTGTGACCCAAGTAGGGGCTAGTGGGGTGACAGGACGCTGCATCATAGTACTGAGTATATTCTCCTCACGGAATAAATCTTACCTCTTACGTCCTTCGGTTGCTGTGTATTACTTTACCCTTTTTGCTCATTCAACGAGTTCATCGGTCTCCCAGTCGGGATATTGCACTGTAGACAACATACTCCATCCGTGGCTTTGAACGAGAATACCTGAGCAGCTCTATCGGGCCTATCTCAGAGAGAATAAGCTAGCCATCCTTACGCGCGCTCCTCCAGGCTTTCGAACTCCGCCTGCCTTTTTCGTACCAAGATCGGGCGGCGATGCAGGAGGTGACGCAGCCCGGTGAACTGGCTTGCGAGTTCAAACAAGGCCTGTTGGCGTTTGTAGACAACATAGTATCTTGGTTGAGTACGACTTCAACTCAGGAGTTAAGCATAATATCGCTGTGCAACCATATGCGAGCGCATGGCGCATCGGGAGCAGATAGACATCGGCATCGGCCACATCGAATACCCTATCTGAATCTGTTCTCGTTCTCACCGAATTCTTTCTTCCGTGAGTATGATTGCGTCGTGCCTCGGATGCTAATCAGAGCCAGCCCATTAATCCCTAGGTATCACCTCCTTCAGCGAGCATATCTGCGCTGTTGCACTATATGCGATGCCCAATGGTCTCAGTGGTTGTTCGCGCTAGGCTGCGCTGTCGCCCTCTGTGCTTGGTGGGTACAAAATTCCAGTTGTGTGACCTTCGAATGGTTGAGTGGTGCACATTACTGACAGGCGACTCCCATTCGACCAGAGACAAACTCCAATTATATGTGGGGACTGTGACGTCCCGTGAGAGCAGATAATCAGCGGCACTGAGTATAAAGCCATGGCTCATAGTACGTCAACTTCCCGGTCTATCTCCCCGTCAAGGTATCTCATTGTGGATATTCCCTAGCTGTGTGAGCAGCTGTCTCAGGCCTATCTGAAAGATAATGCTGGATCCCGGTGGGCAGTTGGCCATCGCACTGCTTAGTCTCATTGTTTGCTATGCGCTGCGGCGTTACTTGCATGTATCCCGAACACGAATTCTTCCATATCCGCCTGGGCCTCCCGCAAGGCCCATCATCGGCAACATCATGGACATCGGAATCCCAAATGCATGGTTAAAGATGACGGAGTATAAGGAACAGTACGGTATGTCCTTACACATACTCTATGATGGGGTCCTATTCGGGCGCTGATTCATTCTGCAATGACTGCGGTAACAAATTCTCTCCTCAGGCGATCTTGTGTACTTGCATGGGCTCGGAAAGAGTGTTCTTGTCCTCAATTCTTTGAAGGCGATCACTGACCTCTTGGAGAAACGCGCCAACAAGTACTCCGACAGACCTGTGCTCGTCTTTGGCAATGATCTAATCGGCATGAACAGGGTAGGTCAATCACGTTATCGATGCGTTACGATACTAATATCCCCCCTGTAGGCGTTTGTGTTCTGTGACTATGGGGAGGAGTGGCGTGCCCAGCGAAAGCTGGCGCATGTCGCACTTGGCCTTGCTGCAGTGAAAGATTACGTCATAATGCAAGAAGATATCGCGGCAGGACTCGCAAGAGATCTGCTGAAGACACGGGAAGATTTCCATGCTCTGATACGTCTGTAAGGAACGCCAGACACTTGATGTTTTCTACACTAATATCACTCACAGGGCCGCAGGAAGGACGGTTCTAGCTGTTACATACGGTATTTGGCCAGATACTGCCGAGGACGAGGTGATATGAACACTAGTTCTCTGCCTTAACATTTGACCGAGACGGTCTCCAAAGTTTATTATTCTTGCCGAAGAGGTCAACAGAGTCTGCCAGAAGGCAGCAATACCGGGTGCTTATCTATGCGATATCCTACCTATATGTAAGTTGTAGTTTCAGCCCAGACCGCTATAGCACTCACTTGCGTTGATGGTAGTGAAATATGCACCCCCGTGGGTTCCGTTCCGGCGCATAGCGGCATATGGCCGGCAGCTAGTCGAAGAAGTGTTGAACAGACCATTTGAGCACGTGAAGCAAGAACTGGTATGCAAGCTCCCTCTAAATATCCACTTGTTTCTAACATGTTTTGCAGAAAGCGGGGATTGCCCCGCCTTCTATGGTGCAACGTTTGCTTACAGATCCACCCGAGAATATCACCAATCTTGATGAAAGTCTCAAAGGCGCCGCTGGATCCATGTATGGAGGTTAAGATCCCACTTTCCCATGTAACAAATGCCAGTTGCTGACTTGGGCACAGCGGGAGCAGAGACCGTAAGAACGGAACAGTCTGTCGGCGATGGTCTCATTGAGCTGTCCTAGACTTACTCAGCCGTGTTAACGTTCGTTCTGGCCATGGCGCTGAATCCGGACAAACAGCGCTTAGCCCAGGTCGAGATTGACCGAGTCGTCGGTACTGATCGTCTGCCCACAATTAAAGACATGCCGGATTTACCTTATATCAATGCCGTTATAAAGGAGGTGATGAGGTGGCACCCAAGTGTGCCGCTAGGTATGCTGTTTTATCGTGGTTTTCCCGATCGAAGATCATCAGATGATCCATGAAACCATAGGCGTCGCACACCGGAGTTCAGAGGACGACGTCTATGGGGGCTACTTCATCCCGAAGTCCACTGTCATCCTTCCTAACGTTTGGTTCGTGAGTAGTTGATTTCCCCAGGCATTTCACGCATAGTGTATCCCACAGGGCAGTCGCATTCGAGCCGAACGAAAAGTATGATCCACAGGCATTCCTGCCTGAGCGTTTTCTGGATGCTTCGCACCCCACAGTCGACCCATCGCTTTGGGCGTTCGGCTTCGGTCGCCGGTATGTTCAGTGAAGACTATATCGCTCAGAACCTGCCCTGACAGCCGTTCTCATGATCAGGATATGTCCTGGTAGATTCCTTGCGGAGAACTCCTTGTTCATCTTCATCGCTACATTGTTATCAGCATTCGATATTTGCCCGCCAGAGAAGGGTGATATGAAGGTCCAGTTCAAGGAATTCCTGATCAGGTATGCTATCACCAATCTCATATTATGTTTTAACAGCTCATCCATTATCTGCGCTGGCACCCTTTCATATAGCATCCTCGAGCCATTTGAGTGTCGCATAACACCACGCTCTGAGACAAAGGCGCATCTGGTTGAGATCCGAGCTGGGCAAAGTACCACGTAGCTTACTCGATTATAGCTGGTGAACTTTTCCACAATGATCCAGCACGATAAACAGAATTATGCATGTGCAACCGTCGGTTACCCCTTCCAATGTTACCGCAGCTCTTCTTGGTGCTGAATTTCGCAAAATGCCAGATGACACAATACTGCATGAATTCATTGAGTTGGCGCCGAACCCAACCCTTTATCCGAACACTGGATCAGTGTTCGTAGAGACAATGTAGTCATGAATCAGCAGTGACACCTTGCATTAGTGTGCCGGTGCTTCCCAGAGCTGTCAAGAATCGATGCGTGGAATCTCACTGGTCCCCGCTCTGTAGGACGTTGTTAGTGGCCATTCACAGACCTATATACATGAGATCTGAACAAATTCTCCCCCAAATCCCTGCTTCCGATGCATTGGGATATGGGCTTGACCTGATCAATGTATCTCTGCATGATTTCAACGGGGTGAGAGGCTGTATAACTTCTCGCATGCAATCGGCTGAACCACGATACGGCAGGTCTTATCATCTGGCATCAAATCTACGCATCTGATCGCTGGCCTCACGGAGAATAATCAACCGGTCCGACTTAGTGAGAACATGTATATCATGACGAGTTACCCTTTCTGATGTCGCCGATGTCTGACATAAATAGATGACGAGACTTACGATGTCCCAACCAATATCACTTTGTCACCCGCATCTACAGGTACAACCTTCAGTTACTGCTCATCTAGGAGTGGTGCCTCCATACGTGCGGCATTTGAGGCCGATTCCGACTTCCCCGCGCGCTACTCTGTGTTCGCCGGTGGTGCCTCATGTTTTTATTCGATTGCGACATCATTTCGGGACGATTGTCAGTATGCGCTATATAACGTGAATCATGTGTGTTACACCACAAGCCTACAACATCATCTTGTTGCAATACACGAGGACTGTGCCGTAAACACCAAGGAGCTACCGCAGGAGTTCACACCTAAGGGCTTACAACAATCTGGGAACTTCTTCGCGATTGTTGGCTCACACGCCATCGTTGATACAATGTATGGATCGCATTTCGATCTGGTACGTAGTATTTTTTAACCCACCTGGCCATGATTTCTGACATGTAGCAGATCTGCTGGATCTCCGATTCAGATGTTGAAGTTGATGATTACTTCGTGACAATTTCGTTCAATCGCTTCACTTCTGGAGAGGAACGTATCTGGCACATTCATCCGAGATACTCCAGAAACTGAATGAGAGGATCTTCTATGCAGGTGGTGGCACGCGAGCAGCTAAATGGGTCAATTGCAATTTACTCTCCTCGGGCAGCTACGCTGAATGGTTCAGCACGGTCTCGAACAATCCGAGTCTGATTGGCGTTAGTTTCGAAGAGATATGGACAATCGCGCGCTTGTTCTTGGATCCTGACGTCCGTGATCGAGCGCAAGCATTCGAGAACGCCTTGAACTGTATCACGTCATATCCAGCTGTATGCAAGACGCTCGCGTGACTTATCATTACCTCTAACTGCGCGGAATTCACTCTCACCAGTCTCGGGGCTTCGCTAGTTGTGACACGCACCAGGCGCGCCAACCCCACCAGATACAAATCAAGCAGAATTCAGTGGGGTGAACAAGGCAGTCACAACTTCGGAACGGTTGTCATTATTGAGTAAGCCCATATCACATGTGAATATACAAAACTAATGCATATTTACACTGTACGTTGCTCCAGATTTGAGATCTACTACGGAGGTTCTTCCATCGATTTATACACAGGCCATGATTCGTGCACTGATATTCTACATCGATCAAACAGGGAAATAGTTGTCGTCATGGAGGGTGTATGTGGTCCACAAATACCCACTTGTGGGCGTAGTCTGTGACTAATGGAACCCCAAATGAATACAGAGAGGGTACTGAAACAACGATGATTGTAAAACCCGGAATATACAGTATTTTTACCAGTGCCCAACTAACATTAACCCAGACGGCTTCCAGCAAAAACTGCGGCAATGACCCCGCTAGACGTTAGCCGAACCTGATGTTGTTCGAGTGCATTCCCTACTGCGCTTGCCGGGCGTGCATCTGCGTTTGATCATCTTGCATTACAGTATTTATTGATGGTCTTGTGGTTCGACAGATGCAACCTCACGCAAAACCGTAAGGGAACGACGATCTGCGTCACAGGCGTGGGTGAATGGAAGTTGTAGCCTGATAAGCTGGGTTCTCGACAACGATGCAGCAAACGGGCACCGATTTATTCTAGGTTCTGGACCTCTATGTATGGAACTCGACAATGACAGAATAGGTTTTCGGCGTTCCAAGATCTACGAATTTGGGGCTATCAAGGGGTGGGAACGGTGAAGAGATAATTCACAGTTGCGAGGCGGTGCAACCATCACCTACGAGCGCTTGACTGTATCGCCTTGAGCCTGACGGTCGCGTGAGCATCAATCACGAACAGGACTCTTGTGAACTCCAATACATGCACTTTGACGCTGCCTACGACTCGGACCCCATCCTGTAACTGTCCCGCCCAGGCTGAACCTCGTCGCCGACATCCGCAATGCAGAACCCCACGAGACGCCGAGGCAACATCAAAGTCAAGGGTTCTCCATCTCCTGAGCAGCCTCCTCACACGCATCTCGATGCTACCAATATTATTGGATACTCTCTCGACCTAACCAACATCACGTCTCAAAATATCGAAGGGGTGCGGTTACGTTCGTCCTGACGGCGTTTTCAATCGGTCTATAGCCATGTACGACAGGTCATATCCTCCATGAAGACTACATTCCGTGTCTCAGAGCTTTCGAATGATGTTCGTTCAGTTGATCTGTGTGAGTGCATCCGACTTGACTACCAGCTGTATCCCTTGACGCACTCCTTATCTAATCTTGGCGTAGATGGCAAGACATATGATGTTCCGCAGAATATTACTGTATCGACAGATTCCGCAGGCACCACCTCGAGTCTGTGCACCTGCAAGAATGGTGCCGACCTGCGTGCCATACTCACAATAGATGCGAGCTTTCGAGCACGCTACTCCACATTCGCCGGTGACGCCTCATGTTCCTATCCCGTTTGCAAGTCTTTTCGAGATGATTGCCAATACGTGCTGTACAATATGAACACCGTATGCTACACCGCCGAGCTGCAGGTTGACTCTCGCACCATCCACGAGAGTTGCGCTGCCAGTATCAGGCGGCTGCCAGTGCACTTTATACCTAAAGATCTGCAGCTGTTCAGAGAATTCTTCCGGACTTTCGGCTCGCATGTCATTGTCAATACCACACATGGGTCCCGATTCAACTCGGTGCGTCTGACTCGTGACACTCTGTTGAGCGTTTCTGATCTGCTTCTTAGATCTGCTGGATCTCGAGCTCGGATGTCAGGTATCGTCACAACTTATCGCCTAGTGTTCTCGCCACTTTGGAGGGTATCACGTCGGGGGAACAGCTCATGGCCTCTATCGAGCGCGAGGAAACTTCGCGGCTCAGATATGCTAGCAACCTAAACGAAAGTCTGTTCTGTCAGGGCGGCAATGCCCAAAGGGCCGCCAGCGTCAACTACAATCCAGGGCCGTACAGGACTTATAGTGCCTGGCTTTCTACAGCATCCGTCTCCCAGAAGCCGATAAGCGTTGGTCTTGACGCCATATGGACAATTGCAAGCTTATCCTCGGATCCCACAGTTTGCAAGCGAGCTCAGTCGCTTGAGGACGCTTTCAACTTCATCACCTCGCATCCATCAATCTGCAAGACGCCGGCGCGACTCAATATCATGTCTGATTGGGCGGAGTTCACGCTCACGACTCCCGGTGCTCTACTTGTTGTGACGGAGATTACGGGTACTCGCGCAGCAACCACCATGTGCAAGTCGAACCGGATTCAATGGGGTGCGCAGGGGAGTTGTATCTTTGAGCAGGTTGAGATACAGTGAGCTCCTAATTATATTTCTGGGGAAATGACTTGAATGCATAGTACCCACCGGCGCAGGTTTGCAATTTACTACGACGGCTCTCCCATAAATTTTTATACGGGTCATGGTTCAATCGGCAGTACGGATGGAGAATCCAAGGGAGAGATAACCGTCACAATGGGCGATGTATGCGAGAGTATACCATTCTCCTAAATTTCTATGCTGACAGGATCTCATAGAAGGAATACCGAAACTGTGATACGGTGGACGACATACTGAATATCAAACATTTTCAGAATGTACCGACCAGCGAGGTACCCGAAGTCCAGATTCCAGACAACATCTCGGCGAAACTGGGACACTTGGGATTGCAAATGTAAGGCCTCCGACAGTGTCCAAAGATATGTCACGATTGTATCTATGTACGGCCCCGAGCCCGCTGTGTGTAACTCTATGTAACTCTGCCGGTCCAACTCACCGGAGTTCAGCCAAAGTTCAATATTAGTTTCTCCTGCACCTCCTTCGTACAGTTTCAATCACTTATTCGGATAAGGCACAGTGGAATCTGCAAGATCTCAGTAGATCTCAGTGAGTCAGTGCGGACGACGGGTGGCGCAACTTCGACGCTCACGCGCTCACGTCTCACGGCTCCAACTGGAGTCCGAAGCTAGATCTGAGGGTGTCCTCTGCAACAGTACTTGAGCTCATAATTGTTTCGCCGCAAGTATCCCATTTATAAGAACAGATTTACTTCGTTCAATGCTATCCAGCTCTTCGTCGAAGTCCGGGTTTCCTATGGAATAGAGGCCTACGCGGTGGCACCGAACGCTTCCAACATGTTGAACACCGACTCTTTGCATCTCATCGACGACAATGATATCGTGTTCCCTTCCCCATTTGATTTCATTGAAAATGCATTCGTCGTGTTTAGACCACCACTTTCTCCCCGGAACACTGTACAAAAAGTGACTCTAGTGCTCACACATATTGAATGGTACTTCGAAGATCCACTTGCTATGGTCCACCACAAAATTGGCACGCTCCTCCATAAGCTTAAGCCTCTCCTCCTTCGCCTCGTCAAGAGTAATTGTACCATCCACCGCTTCGTCCCTGATTATCTCATACAATTCAGTTGCAATGTCCTGCAATCGGGGGATCTGTGTCATCTCCTCCTCATGCCAGGACCGTTGCTGTGGTGGCACCTCTGTCGTTGACAAGATACGCTCCATCGGGTCGACAAGGAAGAAGCACAATATTTTGCGTACGCCAGGTTCCGTCGGGTCAGCCAGTTTGCACGGCGCAACGCGGTGCTGGTAGATGTTCGGAAATGCGAGGGACAGGTCCTCCTTCGTAATGACGGACCGGAGGGGCTGATTCGAAGAGCCCCCGTTACCATCGACACCATACACAATCTTCCATCCCCGGACGTCACCCCGCTCGTATGGAAGCGCGAAGATGTCACCCGAGCCGTCGCCGACTGCCGCGCGGAATGCAAGCCGACTCTCGGTTATGTTCGAGGACTCGTAATAGTAGATCCCTGTCGCAACGATGCGCTCGTTCTGCATGCCCTCGACGTGTCATGACCCGCCGGCATATGCGGGCTTGTCCGGGGTAAGGACGATGCTCGCAAGCTTGACAATCACCTGGATGTCCCGTCCTCGGAGGGTAACCGGTGTCTGTCCTTCACGTGGAGGAGGTGCGAACGGCAGGGGCTCGGGGACCTTCGGTCATTTGTACGTCTCTTCCCACTCCCTGTAGGCCGCACGATACTCGCCACGCTTGTCCTCGCCATAGTTTGCTCTGTAGTCGGGTTCGGGCACCTCGATGGGGTCGTACCAATCAAGCGCGTCCAACTGGATGGCAAGTGGCGGGGCAGGGTTCAATGCGTCGGTCAGGACGCGCTCCCACAGGGGGGACGAACCGCTGGATTATAGAGGTGACACTCTTGTACAGCGCAGCGTGCTTCTTCGGGTGCATGTTGTTGATGTACGCGAGCGGCCTGACATCTCCGTCCTCCGATACGCAGAAATCGGTGGGGATCCACTGGTGCTGCAGCGAGGTAAACGTAGTAAATTTCTTGCTGAGGTCACTGCGGCGTTCCAAGTACTGCTGAACGGTCGTTACGACAGCTTTACCTGTGTCGAGATCCTTTACAAGCGACTTGCCGATGCGTAAGCAGTACATTGATGGATGGACGAGGTCGAGCACCTGTTCATTTGAGCCCGGGTGCCAGTCTTTCTCTTCAAGGGGACATTTTCGAGAACCGAGACCGCATTGATGAGTTCCGACTTCAACTCGGCGGGAATGAGCTCGCTCGACCGGTAGATCTTGCTAATTCCTGTCGTCTACCAGACGGTCGTGAGAGATATAGTGCAGGCGATGCCCGCAGTGCGCACCTCGATGCCCGTCGCCGAGTCGCGCTGGCAAGCAGCCCATCTGAGATAGTCAAAGACCCAGTTGAGCTGCACATCAGTGACCCTGTCTCGGGGCCACTGTTGCGTAGCCTCGCGCTTTTGCCAGTAATGTGCACCTTTGTCTAAATCACTACTGTCCTTCGTCTCCCAACTGAGCTTCTTCAGTAACTCGTCGTCCTGCTCCTGGAACTCTTAACACCACTTGCTGACGATGGCATCGTCGAGCACCTTTTCATACCAGCGCGGCTTCTCGGTGATCTCGGTGATCTCTGACGCGAACTTGCGCATGCGCTGCTCGATGAGCGGGACATATTCATTCTGGATGTAGTCGAAGGGAGAAGGGAAGCCGGGCTTCTGCCGTCGGGAAATGTTGTGCAACATGCTAGAGTACCTAACCCTTCGCGACGACGGCCTCGAGGGTTTGGATGCTAGTAGCTCAGGCGAAATCTAGGTTTAATCAGCTCTGCTTCGACGTACGTGGCCACGGAAGTGATTTCTATGGATCCTGTCGTTCTCGCATACAAATCTCCATGCCGAACCATCCGAGGGCCCCGCTTCCAAACAGCAAGAACATTTGCTGATACAACGCCTGCCTACCAAAATTGTGAGACACTCAGCGGCGACCCAATGCAGACCAATGCCCTCTTGGTCATGACAGTGAGCCGCCTCTCTTATGCATGACGGTGATGCCAAAAATCTAGACTTACTTCCATATGACTACGATGTCGGACGGAGATGAAGATACATTTTGCGCTCGGGACCTGGTCGGAGTCGGGTTGCTCGTGCACTTAGGGCCTGTTCGGAATGTCCGCTTCGCAAGGCCGAGGCGGACGCTCCGGACAGGTAACGCCACGTCACGGAGAGTCACGTAGAAGACGCCCAGAGTTGGGAGGAGGAGTTGTCCTCCTCTCGCATACCTTCCAAATCAGGCCGCCTCGAATATATCCGGTAACAATAGACACGTGAGTACGCTAACATAATCAGCTATCGTGTTGGCCTAGTATTTGTGGAGGGCAACTCTGTAGCGACGGATGGTTTAGGAGCCTGCTACGACTCCAGTTCTAAAGTTGTACCTCACGCGTTTGCCCACCCGGCCCACCGCTCTCGGGTCCAAACGCGATGTCGAATCTATATTGACTGTTTCAACATGTCTAAAGTGCTCTGAACTACCTCACACTCATCGCACATAATCATAGGATGTGTACAGGAGATTGATTTCCTTGGCATCAAGCGAGTAAAGTCCGAGTCGAAGGGTATACAACAAACCAGGCAACCCGAGACACTAGAGGTAAACGTACAGAAAACATACCTAGTGTTCACACATGTTGAACTCCAGTTCGAATATCTCCTCGTTATGCCTAAAGACAAAGGACGCGCGCTCCTCCATCAGTCTCCATCTCTCCTTCTTCGCCTCGTCGAGCGTGATCGTGCCATCCACCACGTCATCCCTGATGATATCGTACAGTTCCACTGGAACTTGCTGCAGTCGCGGGACCCGCGCCATCTCGTCCTCACACCACGACCGCTGCTGTGGCAGTACCTCTGTCGTCGACAATATATGCTCCCCCGGCTCGACGAGGAAGAAGCACAGGATCTTGCGCACGCCGGGCTTCGTCGGGTCCGCCAGCTCAAATGGCGCAACCCGATGTTGGTAGATATTCGGGAACGCGAGGCACAGGTCCTCCTTAGTAACGACCGACCCGAGGAGCTGGTTCAGGGGCCCGCCGTTCCCGTTGATACCATACGCAGCCATGTACCCCCGCTGGTCGCTTTGCTCGTATGGGATATCCATGTTGTCGCCTGTGCCATCGCCGACCGCCGCGCGGAACGCAAGCCGACTCTCCGTGATGTTCGAAGACTCGTAGTAGTAAATCCCCGTCGCGACAATGCTCTCGTTGCGCATTCCCTCGACGTGCCATGACCCGCCCTCGTATGCGGGTTTCTCCGGCGTCAGGACGATATTTGCGAGCTTGACGATCACCTGGATATCTCTCCCCCTCAGGCTGATCGTCCTGCGCCCTTCGCGGGGAGGAGGTGAGAACGGTGCCGGCTCGGGGATCTTCGGCCACTTGTACGTCTCTTCCCACTCCTCGTAGGCCGCATCGTATTGATCTAACTTGCCGGCATCGTGGAATGTCACGTAGTCAGGCTTGGGCTCCTTGATATCCACGTACCACGCCAACGGGTCTAGCTGGACGGCGAGCGGCGGGTTCGAGTTCAGTGCGTCATTCAGGGTCCGTTCCCATAATGGAATGAACCGCTGGATGACAGCAGTGACACTCTTGTATAGCGCTGCGTGCTTCCTCGGGTGCATATTATTGATGTACGCGAGCGGCCGGACGTCGCCCTCCTTCGACACACGAAAATCGGTGGGGATCCACTGGTGCTGCAGCGAGGTGAAGGTAGCCGTGGACGTGTTGCCGAGGTCATTGCGGAGCTCGAGGTACTCGTCCACAGTGGGCACGAAGACTCTGCCTGTCTCAGGGTCCTTTATGAGCGACTTGCCGACGCGGAAGCAGTACAATGACGGGTGGACGAGGTCGAGCACCTGTCCGTTTGAGCCTGGGTGCCAGTCTTTCTCTTCTGAAGGGACGTTCTCGAAGATCGAAACATCATTGATGAGCTGTGACTTGAGTTCTGTAGGGATAAGCTCGCTGGACCGGTATATCTTGTTGATTCCGGTGGTCTTCGAATGGATGGTCAGAGTTTTGGACGGGCAGGGTTATGAAATGCGCACCTCAATGCCAGTCGCTGCCTCGCGCTCACGAGCAGCCCACCTCAGGTAATCGAAGACCCAGTCGAGCTGCACATCAGTGATCCTATCCCGCGGCCATTGTCGGGAAGGCTCAGGCCCTCCATATGTATCGCTGTCTTCGCCGCCCCCGTCCTTCTTTGTCTCCCGCAGCTCTTTCACAACCTCGCTATCCTGCTCCTTGAACTCCTGCCGCCACTTGCTAACGATTCCCTCGTCGAACACCTTCTCGTACCAGCGCGGCTTCTCAGTGATCTCCGACGCAAACTTGCGCATGCGCTGCTCGACGAGCGTGACGAAATCATTCTCAATGATGTCGAATGGTGAGTTGAACGTGAGGTCCTCCTGGAGTGCTTGGGAAGAGGACATGCTCATTGCTGGAGCAATGGTGTTGGCAACGGCGCGGCTCGTAGGTTCCGTCGTGAGGTTACAGTTGGAGTTTTAATGTTGCTCTGGACATGCAGTACCCGAAATGAGTCATCTCCCAACCCTGTGACACTCTGAGTTCAATAGGTCTCATGTACGCGTTCACAGACTTACCGTAGCGAAGGGAGCTAGCGGGCCCGCGACGCCGGCAAAGAGCGGGCCCAGCGCATCAGTACATCTGATTGTGACTCATTTTCGCTGATGCTGTTGGTGATCTGTCCGTAAGAGAAGCCGTGAGGCAGTATGTTAATGGGAGGTCACTGAGACTTTTCAGAACGGTGATACCAAGCGAGCATCCCGGTGTGGCTGTTGGCGCCGGTTGGACGCAGAGGGTAGGCACAACGCAAAATACCTTCAACACTTTGTTCAAGCATAGAAGCCTATTATTTTTCTTCGGTCATGGCTCCCTCTTCTCGACACTGCGGATATACGATAGCAGAGGACCAGGTTGTCAGCAAATCTTTTGATGACCGTCTCGTCCACTCTCTTCATGCTCTTTTGCTATGTCACTTCACCTTGAGAGGTTCGCGTCTGCTTATATGAAGTCACACCGGGATCCTCGCTTGCCATACTGCCCGACAGCCGCACACCGCCAGTAGAACAGGAGGACGAACATCAGAGGTAACCGAATGCTGCACGGCTTCTTCCAGGGCAAAGTCTCAAACGCACGCGACTACAATCGCAAAACAGGCTGTCTGTACAGGAGCGCATACATACTTAGAGATACTCGTTTGTTATTAAAACATCATGCTAATATTTTATCTGCTTGAGTAACCTAGATGGCATTCTGCGCCGCTCGCATCTCTACCAAATTCGCCTTCGCACCAGAACGGGGTGTAATGCAGCAGTCAAATGGCGCGAGAAGGCTTTTTTAAAGTATTGAAGCAGTGTCGTAAATAGCCTGTCTGAAGAAAACGAGAGTGGTCGTGCGTACCTGATGAAGAATTCCTTGAAATGTACTTTGATTTCCCCATTCTCCGGCGGGGAGATATCGAATGCTGATAGCAATGTAACAGCGAATATAAACAGGGAGTTCTCCGCAAGGAATCTTCCAGGGCATATCCTGATAATGAGATTAGTCGTCAAATCCACCTCTGAACAATCTAGCTGTCATGTGTAACATACCGGCGACCGAAGCCGAACGCCCACGTAGATGGGTCGACTACTGGCAGCGAATCGTCCAAGAAACGCTCGGGCAGAAATGCATGTGGGTCATACTTCTCGTTCGGCTCGAATGCGACTGCCCTGCGGAACCATAGCACGTGAAAAGCGAGTACGAGAATATTGGAACTCACTTACCATACGTTGGGAATTACGATCGTAGACTTCGGGATGAAGTAGCCTTCATAGACATCGTCCTCGGAGCTCCGATGTGCGACGCCTGTGGTGTTAAATACCACACAATGAGCTCGTATCCGAAAAATAACGGCGCAGTAGCCTACCTAGTGGTAAACTTGGGTTCCACCGCATTGTCTCCTTTATGACAGCGTTAATATACGGCAAATTCGGTATGTCCTCGATTATGGGCAGGCGGTCCATCCCGACAACCCGGTCAATCTCAGCCTGAGCTAAGCGTTGTTTATCCGGGTTTAATGCCATGGCCAGAACGAACGTCAACACGGCCGAGAAGGTCTAGAATCTCTCAGCGAGAACATTGCAGACAAATCCATCTGCTCTTACGCTCTCTGCACCCGCTGTGTACAAGTGAGCGACACGCGTACATCACATGGGCGAGCTACATACCCCCATACATGGTTCCAGCAGCGGCTTTGATTCGCTCTTCCAAATTCGTAATGTTCTCCGGGGGATCTGATAGCAAGCGCTGCACCAGAGAGGGCGGTGCGGTCCCCGCTTGCTGCTGAATTTATTAGGAGAAGATATATACGAGAGGGAAGACACATGCCATCTCTTTCTTCACGTAGTCGAACGGCTTGTTCAGCATGTCGTGGACTGCTTGCCGGCCATACGCCGCTGTACGTTGGAACGGGACCCACGATGGTGCGTATTTCACTGCCGTTCAGATCAGTCAAGTCTATGATGGCGTTGGCTGAAAACAGCATACAGATAGGCAAAATGTCGCATAAGTAAGCACCTGGGATCGCCGCCTCCCCTCCAATTCTATTAACCTCCTCGGCGATGAGAACGAACTGCGGAGGCCACCTCAGCACAAAACCAACGCCAGGAGTGTGCATATTACCCCGTTCTCGGTAGCACCTGGCCTGGTACCGTAAGTGATAGTTATTACAATCCTTCCAGAAGCCCTATGTGCGATACAAATCAATCAAGAGAGCAGGAAATGTTCTGCATTTCTTACACGCGTATCAAATTGTGGAAATCCTCCGGCGTTTTGAGTAAATCGTTTGCGAGCCCCGCCGCAATGTCCTCTTGCGCTTCGACGTAATCTCTTACTGCAGCAGGACCCAGTGCCGCATGAGCCAGCTTACGCTGGGCACGCCATTCTTCGCCGTAGTCACATAACGCGAATGTCTATACTGAACGCATCAGCATCGTGAGAGTCAGTAATGTACATGATCTACCCTGTTCAAGCCGACCAGCTCGCTGCCAAAGATGAGCATAGGCCGGTCCGAGTACTTGTTCGCCCGTTTGTCCAGGAGATCGTTCATCGCCTCTAAAGAATTAATGACTAGAACGCTCTTTCCAAAGCCATGAAAGTACACAAGATTTCCTGAGGAGCGAATTCGTGATCGCTGTCAATTCAGAGGACTAAGCACCACTCCAACAGTAAGAAGACGTACCATATGTTTTCTTATATTCCGCCAACTTCTGCCATGCGCTTGGAGTCCCCATATCCATGATGTTGCCAACGATAGGCAGTGTGGGAGGCCCCGGTGGGCAAGGGAGCGATCTCGCTCCGGATGTACGCGCATGACGCCTTAGCATATAGCAAGCAGCGAGGATGAGTAGTACGATGCCCAGCCCTCCGCCCAACTCCAGCATTGTCTCCGAAAGAGATTCGAAACAGTTGGGATGGTATCTTTGTTCAGAAGCTGTATCCACAGCGGAGGAACTGAAGGGGGATGTGATCATCGGAATGCAATGAACGTTTCGGGCCTTGGCTTTAATGTTCACTCGGCAGCGAACGGGAGCCTTTTCCTCCCACGAAACGTCACGTAATTCGCTCTAATGTTCGCTTTGATGTAGGGGCACGCTTCCACAATGTGAGCAAACCGCTGGATGACAGCGGTGACACTCTTGTATAGCGCTGCTTGCTTCCTCGGGTGCACATTATTGATATGCGCGAACAGCCGGACGTCACCCTCCTTCGGCACACGAAACTGTGCTGCAGCGAGGTGAACATGGTCGTGGTCGTGTCACCGAGGCCTTTGCGGCGTGCTGAGGTACTCGTTCACACTAAGCACAAAGAGTTTGCCCGTGTCTGGGTCCTTGATGAACGATTCGCCGATGAGGAAGCAGCACAATGACGAGTGGATGAGGCCGGCGAGCACCTGTGGTCTTCAAGAATATGATCAGACATCCAGAGTGGGCAGTGTTACGAAACGCGCACCTCGATGCCAGTTGCTACCTCACGCTCACAAGCACCTCAGGTAATCGAAGACCCAATCGAGCTGTACATCGGTGATCCTGTCCCGCCGCAAGTCGAACTGCGAATGGAACATGAGGTCCTCTTGGAGTTCTTGGGCGGACATGCTAGAACGCTGGTGTCTGCGTGGCTTGTAGGTTTCGTTACAATTAGAAGCTCGAGGTTTGATGTTGGCCTGGAGCAGTGCACGAAGCTAGTCATCTCCAAGTCCCACGACCGTCAGAATCCCGTAGATTTTACTTTTGTCGTACCCGTTATAGCGAGAAGTTACTCAAGGAAGGAGTTAGGCGGGTGTGACACCGAAAATGAGTTAAAGAGCCTAAACGTGTACAGATCACGGGAATGGAGCGGCAATATTTCTAGCGCTGGTGGGAGCAAGAGGATAATGTACGACTCCTAGTCCAACTATGAATGATTTCCATCCTTCGAATGACGCTAAGATATGTGGGTCCGTTGACACAAGCGCGCTAAGATACGATGTGAAGCTACGGTAGAGTTTACCGAAAGAAGTGTCACAGATAAAAATTGCTCTATACAGTCCTTTCGCGACGATGCTAACCGCTGAGATATCTGCTCGAGTAGACATGTATATCTCGGAGTTCTATTCAGAAGAGCACATTAGCATTGGTGCAGACGTGCAGACATCCTGTCAGGTATGTTATGGTGAGCTATGAGCCCTTAATTCATTTCTTTAATATGCTACATATGCGAATCCTGTGTCATGTCAATCTCGTCCAGAATGTACATCATTCTAGACCTGCAGATCGGCAAATTTTCCAGGAGACAAGCCGATAAACAG
Organism: Obba rivulosa; assembly: GCA_001687445.1. Classification (NCBI taxonomy): domain Eukaryota; kingdom Fungi; phylum Basidiomycota; class Agaricomycetes; order Polyporales; family Gelatoporiaceae; genus Obba; species Obba rivulosa. The sequence continues at coordinate 17,941 of KV722376.1, read as the reverse complement.
GTCCCCGAGGCCCCTGTGAAAAGTATTAGGTGAGTTGAATGACTTACTTCTGTTGCATAGTGTCAGCAAAGCGGGAGCATGAGAATCAGACGTCCTCATGTTTCTCCTACATCCACTCGCATCGCTTCTGCACGCAATGATGGAAGAGGCATAGAAGAAGTAGTTGGATGTCATACAGGAGAAAGTGTTTCAAATGTACGTAATTATAGACGCAAAGCAGACTGTTTACTTTGGAGTGCATAGACAGAGACATTCCTTTGTTGCTGGGATATCATGCCGGTATTCCGTTCATTTCAGGAACCTAGATGGTACTCTGTGCCGCTCAGATCTCGACCAAATTCACTTTCATATCAGAACGGGGTGTGATGCGACACTCAAATGGCTCAAGCAGACTTTATAAAAGTACCGGCGAAATGTCATCAATAGCCTGTCTGACGAAATACGGCGTGATCCGGCATACCTGATGATAAATTCCCTGAAATGTGCTTTGATCTCCCCGATCTCCGGAGGGGAAATGTTGAATATAGATAATAATGTTGCGACAAATATAAAAACAGAGTTCTCTGTGAGAAATCTTCTGGGACATATGCTGATAAATATGACAGCTGTCAACTTTGCCTCTGGACAATCTACCTGTCAGTGAAACCTACCAGTGACCGAAGCCAAATGCCCACACAGATAGGCAGACCACGGGCTGCGAAGCATCCAAGAAACATTCAGGCAGAAATACCTGTGGATCATACTTCTTGTTCGGCTCGAATGCAACTGCCCTGCAGGACCACTGCGCATGAGAAGCAAGCATGCGCTGATAAGATGTCAACTTGCCAAGTCACCCAAAATCGTGATATCGCACACATCGCCTCGATATTTTACGAACCTGTCACGAACGAGTGGAACAAAGTTACACCCTGGATTCATTATTCCTCTTCCTCTGTCGACATATCGCAGTTATCCATTGTGATCTTGCAATTTTCTTATTGGCTAATCTTTCCTCTATGATAACTATGCCCTACCTCTTGATCTGACACTATACCTCTTTTCCATCAAATTCACCTGGTCTAGGCGACATAGGGACTGACAGGACTTCCATCAGAAGAACATTCCTCTGATGACGTGTTACGTCAACCCATTACGGCAGCTCCCTTTTCCTATATCAACCACAGCAAAGCCTGGGGATCAGCAGAAATCATCCCATTATTTCACAACCATGCCTTCTCTCGCTGCTATTGTCTCTGCTATTGTTGGGGGTTGCGTCCTTCTAACCCTTATACTCTCTTACGCTATCTGGTTGATCCGTCGCGACCAGGCTCAAATCCAAAGACAACAGCGTTCACAACAACGCGCAGACTGCTACGCTCTGCAGCTCTTTGAGCGCAATCAGAGGAGGGCTTGGCGAGTAAACCCTATCTTTACCTCGCCCACTCAGGACCGCGTGGAGTCACCAGAATGCATCCCGTATTCCTATCTCCCCGTCCCATCTACGTCTTCACTCCCTAGGCCCAAGCCGACTCGCCCGAGGACCCCTCCTCCACTCTATGAGACCCGCCCTTTTAGTGAGGAGGTACGCATCGCATTCCCTCCCGGCCTCAACGAAGATGCGGCGAGCTCGGTCAGTCAGGACCTCACCGAAGTACGTATCTCAGAGGAGCGAGAAATCACGGAGATAGCTGAAGAAATCGCAGGGATATCGGGAGCTAGGCGTGAGCCTGGCGCTGGTTCGCCACCACTCTAGGTGTCGAAGCACACGCCTCCGGTCTTCGGGCTTAGGCCGAGGCAAGTTCGCGGACTTCGCGACAAGCAACATACATTCATTATTTATTTACATCCAGTTTATTTGACTTCCTTGAATTCTTCCACTTTCCTTATTCAATCGGCATCCTCCCATACCCCTTCCGGCATTGGTTCGTAGCGATTCGCAAGTCCCCAAGTCCCCAAGGCCGAGTTGTAAGGCCGAACCCCAAGCAGTATGGCTTGTGGGGCAGCGTCGTGTTATACGTTAGTACGATATTCTTGATATTTGGTTTGTGGATTGTTTTCCGCAGTCGCAGCGGAGTCGTAGCAGGATACGGGCTTTCTTTCGGTGAAGGTCGAGGCTAGTACTAGAATCGCGATAGTCTTCGGAGTACCCGAATCTTGATATGTATATATACTTGTAGTAGCAACTACAGAGGGCAGCGAATTTCCCCCCCTTCAGTTCTAGTGCAAAGCTCAGAGCTCAAAAAGCTTGCGATAAAAAACCTCATATATATAAACTCACAAAAACATTTCTATCATCATCATTTGCCCTTCCTTCTCTTTATAGCTGACTTCGACTTGCGACTATACGACATAAACTGCGACTCGAGCGACGAAGTATAGGGCAGCGCGTCCTAGGTCAAACCGAAGTATTGCAGACATCGTACAAGCAACTTCGCAGGGTTACGAAGTGATTCGAGACATTGAGTGGTACTCCTCACCTCATCCTTACATTCTGGTTACTCTTGGGGGTGTTTTATTATTCCCTTCCACGACTTAGCCGGGTGTAGGCACATCAGCGCATGTTGGTATCCACTGACCACACATTGGAATTACGATCGTGGACTTTGGGATGAAGTATCCTTCATAGACATTATCCTTGGAGCTCCGATATGCAAGGCCTGGTGTCAAAAACCATCCAAATAGCTCGTATCTAGAAATTCATGATGTAGCTTCATATCTAATGGCAAAGTTGGGTGCTATCACATCGCCTCCTTTATGACAGCATTGACATACGGCAAATTTGGCATGTCCTCAATCATAGGCAGGCGATCCGTACCGACGACCCGGTCAACCTCCACCTGGGCCAAGTGCTGTTTGTTCCAGTTCAATGCCATTGCCAGAATAAATGTTAACATGGCTGAATAGACCTAGCGTGACTCAGGGAGAGCGTCACAGATATACGTGTTTATCCTTACAGTATCTGCTCCCGCTGTGTATAAGCAATGAACGACTTGTGTGTGTCACGTGGCAGAGCGACATACCTACATACATGCTTCTAGCAGTGCCTTTAATTCTCTCTTCCATATTGGTGATGTTCTCTGGAGGATCTGATAGCAAGCGCTGCACCAGAGAAGGTGGAGCGGTCCCCGCTTGCTGCCGACTGAATTAGAAAATGCATACCAGAGGAGAGACATATACCATCTCTTTCTTCACATACTCAAACGGTTTGTTCAGCATATCATGGACTGCTTGTCTGCCATATGCCACTGTGCATTAGAATGAAACCCATAATGGTGCGTATTTCACTGCCATTTATATGAGCCGAGGATATGACAGCTTTGAATGGAAAAAGGCGTACATATAGGCAGAATGTCGCATAAATATGTGCCTGGCATTGCCGCCTGCGTGCCAATTCTATTAACCTTCTCGGCAATAAAAATGAACTGCAGAGGGTGTCTCAATATACCACTGACGTGATGAATGTATGCATTACCTCGTCCTCGGTGGTACTTGGCTGGGTACCATAAGTGATGGTTATAACAATTTTTCCAGCAGCGCTATGTGCGACCCAATTAATTATTAAAATGGAAATTGCCCATCATTTTTTACACATGTATCAGAGAGTAGAAATTCTTTGGTGTTTTGAGCAGATCTTTCGCAAGTCCTGCCATAATATCCTCTTGCATTATGATATAATCTATTACTGTAGCAGGACCCAGTGCCGCATGCGCTAGCTTACACTGAGCATGCCATTCTTCACTGTAGTCATGAAGTACAAATGTCTGTACTAGGAGCGTTAGTATTACAAGGAATAAATAATGCTACCTGTCTACCCTGTTCAATCCTACCAGATCATTGGCAAAGGTAAGCACAGGCCGATCCGAGTACTTGCTTGCGCATTTCTCCAGGAGGTCATTCATTGCCTTCAAAAAATTAAGAACAAAAACACTCCTTCCGAGGCCTTAAAAGTACACAAGATTTCCTAGAAAGTAATAAGTCATCTAGACAATATAGACCAGACAATGAAGTACCACTGGGCCAGATTTGCACAAAAGAACATGCATCTATATGTACCGTATGTTTTTTTGTATTTCGTCAACTTCAGCCACGCGCTGGGAGTCCTGATGTCCATAATGTTGCCGATAACAGGTATTGTGGGAGGCCTAGGTGGATAGGGAAGCACTTTTGCTCCGGATATAAGCATGTAGCGCACCAGTATATAGCAAGCCATGAGAGTGAGCAGTACGATGCCCAGTTGTTCGCCTAACTTCAGCATTGTTCTTGGGATAGATCCGAAATAGTTGGGATGTTATTCTTGTTGAAAAGCTTCAGATGCTAGATATACATAGCTGATGAATCCAGAGGGGAATAGCACAGAAATGTAATAGACCACGACATTTGGATGGCTTTATACCTGCTTTGTAATTAAGGCTCCAACCATTTAGTTTACATTTACAGAATTTTTGTATGTAGATAGTAAATAGTAAATAAATAGTAATAAACAGTTTATACATAGTTTATATGGTATGATTGGCTGGAAGATTTTGAACAATGAGCAGCTCCTTATGAATTCACCTTTTTATGCATATGAGCTTTGTAATTGTTTTAGCCTTTAACAAGCACCTTATATTAGTGCAAGTGTAAATAGTCTAGTGCAGTTTTCAGATTTTTTAGCTCAAATGAGGCATATCAAGCCATGCCTGCTTTATACTAAGCATATGCATGTATCACATTAACCAGACCGCTGGTGGTCCTTGCCTTCATCCAAAGGCTGAACTACCTATACGACAGTGTTGCTGGTGGTTGAACGAATGAAATTACAACAAACAACTTGCTTGTCATCACCCACAACGAGCTCAATTGTCACATGACTCTACCAAATTCAGAACAAATACTTCCACGAGTAGACATAACGTAACACCTAGTTATAACAACTGTTTAAACTATATATTAGTAAAATTAAACAAAGTAAACTGTTTTAAATAGAAGATTAAACTAAAAGGTTGGAGCCTTATTTATAGTGCGATGGAGTGTTCTGCTCTCACGAAATGTCAAGACAGTTATCATGAATATTTGAATAAGGTAATATTTGGACATTCGCCCACCAGTGAGGCCTTCTAAGCTCGGAGAAGGTTTTATTGAAAGGGCATGCTCTTGACAAGCCCACATGCAATGTGGAGTCAGATGTCTCGATCAGCGGCACCTGTGAGACAGCATGTGTTACAATTTTAACCTCTACCAACGCGATCTCACACCTCATATGCCCAAAGCCGCACCATCCATCGCCGTCAGTATTCACCCTGACGGTCACGGGACCAGACGCGTCAACTACAGCGCTTAGATCGCGCCGGAAGGACTAATCCGGTAATGACTGGCCCTTATCTAGTAATAGGCGGTCATCGGGACCAGGGCTGGCGAGGGGGGCGGTGGTGTTGACCTGGAACAGCGGGGAGGGGGGTTATTGGTTCATAGCAGGTACCGACTCTTTTTTTTATATCTCAGATCCTGACCCATGGCCACTTCACTAATACGCGCACACATACATCGGCCATTGTACTATATAAACCCCCTTCCTTTACTCTACTTTCCCCATCTTCAAGATTCTCTGTTCACTCCTACTCTTAGGTAAAACAAGGTTAAGAACCTCCTATACTCTCTTCTCTCTCTCAATCAAGGGCCTTTGCAAGGTCGCTTTGATCTCCTCATTGTGCGCAATTTGGACCTTGTCAACACAGGGGACTTTGACGTGACCAAAACTTCGCTCAGGCGTCATTCATCGTTTCATTGACCTTGAAGACCAGTGCTACATGTCTGCAGCGAGGCCCTCCTTGAGGGGTAACCATCGCTTGAACTCCTAGGAGTAGACGTTCGTAACAGCATGCTTGCTAGGTTGGCCTCATCTATACTCATTCAACGTGATAGGGGACTTATCCATATAATGTCACATTCTCTCCTGCCGAAAAAGGTGTGTCCTATCACACTGGATAGGCATGGTCTTATCCCGTAAAACAATCTTCAATTACATAGGGTAGAAACTCAAAAATTGATAACCAACAATCTTTAGAATAAGTTTCACCAAACAAGTTGTTGGTTTTGAAATTCTTAGATTGTGGGTCTATAGATTTCCTTTCAAATTTGAATGCTCTGCCACGCATTGTCACGCAACATTTGATACTTATGGATGAGGCCAACCTTTCCATTTCCTCATACTTCCGGCCCAAATGGGCATCCGAGGCCTTCAAGCATCAAAAAGATACCATTTTTATTTTCTTCTCTTTTGCAACTTTTCCACCACTTTCCAGGACTGAATCCATATTTCCCACAAGAGGTCCCTCTTACAAAAGGTCAAAAAGACAGTGATGACAGTCCGCAGAGACTCACTAATATTTAGGCGAAGTTAGGCGGGCGTTCAGTGGAAGCGGCATAAAGTGTGCTATCACTGAAGGAAAGACCAATGAGCTCATTTCAGCAGGAGAGTCCAACTGTCAGTGATTTTCGATGCAGGAGGAAGTCTAGCAACATTAAAACTGCTGGACATGCTAGAACTTTATATAGCAGTCAAAGCGAAGTATTTGAGCCGCCTCAGTTCTATGGATACATCCGTAGAGCTAATCAGCCATGGCGGATACATCCACCATGGCTGATTGGCCTTCTAAATCCGGACAGGTGCGGGATGTATCTACAAACCGTACCATATATCTGTACAGATGCATCACACATGTTGATGCATCTGCACGGATACATCTGAACTTGAGGTGTATGCTCATAGGCTGCATGATGTATCTGCCAGATACATCGACATATGTGATGTATCTGTGCAGATACATCGCAGTTAGGGATGCATCCGCGCATCAATGCATCCTCACACACGTCGATGCATCCACCCAGAGAAAAATAGTGTACACCCCAAAATTTGAACCACTCACCTTACAACTGAACTCCAGCTCACCATAGATTATCACTGTACTATAATGATTTGCACTCATGTAAGGTGTGAGCTTAATATGTCAGAGGTTTTACGTGCCTTGATCTGGGCCGCACATGATGTATAGCAAGTCACAGCTCCCAAACGAACAGTGGATATGTAATATTATAGCGAATCAGTGCAATGCAGTGGCGGGCTCGGTGAACGTGAAAGTGAGCAAGGAAGGCAGCATCGCCGAACCACATACTGTGATTCTACGCCCCGCGCGCACGTCTGGAATTACGCCGTGCAGACCTCCAATGCCCCGTGTGAACGTCTTTATTTCACCTCCAACACCCCGTTTGCATCGTCAATGGCCGCCATGCCGTTCTCCCTACCACTTCTTAGGCCAACACATCCATGTGGAATGAGGTCAAGGTACATAAAATTTGTGATATATACAATAAATGTTTAACATTTGTGTGAATACCTTTAGTTTAGTGGTTGTATTGCATCCTGTACGGTGGTACAGAATGTCACTGTCTAAGGTCAGTTGTTCAAATCCGCCCTGATACTTCTTATTTTTCTCCGGGAGGGTGCATCGACGTGCAATGCATCCCGGACTGTGATGCATCTGTGCAGATACATCGCATATGTCGATGTATCCAGCAGATATGTTGTGCAGTCTGCGACCGTACATCTCAAGTTCGGATGTATCCGTGCCGATGCATCTGCACGGATACATGGTACGGTTTGTGGATACATCCCACATCTGTCCGGATTCGGAAGGCTGATCAGCCATGACCGACGTATCCGCCATTATCAGGAAAAAAAGACTTATCTACCAGGGCTACTCGGTCCTACAGTAGCCCTATGTAGTACCCTGTAGCACTGGTAGATAAGTTATTTTTCCCTGATGATGGCTGATTAAGCTCTACGGATGTATCCGTAGAACTGAGACTCTTGAGTATTCATATATGGCGGAGCTCGAGCGGATCTTCAGAATGTTCACCGATTGGCTGATGACCGGGCCTGCTGCGGCAGGCTTTCCCAAGACTCCGTCGAACTCCGCCGGTAATCGATCCTCCTCTTTATTACTGTCATCCAAATGTAACAAGCCAAATGTACCAAATACAGATCTGCTCGGTCTTGTGGTTGTGATGGACGAAGTCTGGACATTCAGGAATGTGGCGGATATAGTCACTCCCGTATGTGAAGCCATGGACTCCAACTACCGGCCTGTAAACGGAAGATGAAACTAGTGCTCACAAAGATTGAATCTCATTTCGAAAATTGTGTCATTATACCTCACGACGAAGCAGCTTCTCTCTCTCCTCCTTCGCCTTGTCTAGCGTGATCGTCCCTTCCATCACCTTGTCCATGATCATGTCATACAATTCCACAGCGATATGCTGCAGGTGCGGGACCTACAACATCACCTCCTCGCACCAGGGCCGCTGTTGTTGCAGCACCTCCGTCGTCGACATGACGCGCTCCATCGGGTCGACGAGGAAGAAGTAGAGAATCTTGCGTATCAGCCGGGCTGCTTTGGGTCCGGGAGCTCGAACGGCGCGACACGATGCTGGTAGATGTTTGAAAATGCGAGGCACAGGTCCTCCTTCGTGACGACGCACCCGAGGGGCTGGTTCAACGGACCCCTGGCCCCGTCCAAGCCGTACACGATCTTCCATCCGCGCACGTCGTCTTGCCTGTATCCCATACTGAAATGGCAGACCACATTGTCGTCATCGCCGTCGCCGACCGGCGTGCGGAACGCAAGGCAGCTCTCGGAGATGTTCGAGGATGCGTAGTAGTATATGTCTGTCGCGACGATACGCTCGTTCCGCATGTTCTCGACACTCCACGACCCGCCCGGGTATGCGGGCCGGTCCGGTGTCAGGACGATGTTGACGAGCTTGACGATCACCTGGATGTCTCTCTCCCTCAAGCTGACCGGGCGTGCACTCTTCGCGAGAAGGCGCGAACGGCGCAGGCTCTGGGAGCCTCAGGTCGGGCCACTTATATTTCTTCTCCCACTCTCGGAGTGCCACTATCCACTCGTTCGTCTTGCCTGCGTCGCTGTATGCTTCCCAGTCTGGCAAGGACACCTCAACATGGTTGTACCACCATATCGGCTCTGACAGGATCGCGAGTGGTGGGTCCGGGTTCAGTGCGTCTGTCAGAACGTACTCCCACAGGGGAATGTACCACTGGACGATAGCGGTAACGCTCTTGTACAGCACCTTGTGCCTCTTCCGGTGCATGCTGTTGATATATCCGAGCGGCCGGACATCACCTTCCTCCGATACGCAAAATTCGGTAGGGATCCACTGGTGCTGGAAGGAGGTGAACGTTGCTGGTTTGGACACATCCCCAAGGTCGCTGCAGTGCGCGAGATATTCGTTAACAGTAGATACAAACACTCGCCCCGTGTCGGCGTCCTTGATAAGCGACTGCCACTATGCGAAAACAGTAGAGCGACGGGTGGACGAGGTCGAGGACCTGTCCGTTGAGCTCGGGTGCCAGTCCTTCTCTTCTGCAGGCACATCATCGAGGACGGAAATCGTACTGATGAGATCCGACTTGAACTTTGCAGGGATAAGCTCATTCGATCGGTATATTTTGCGAATTCCGGTCGTCTACCGGAAGGTCATCAAATGTTCAGGGCGGGTGATATTACGAATTACGCACCTCAAGCCTATGCCCGTCACCGCATCAGGAGAATATAGGTTTTGCTTTTGAGCGCTTTGACGCCTTTTGCGTCGCTTTTAGACGCTTCCTCGGCTTTGCTGAGCGCGAAAGGCTGCAACAGCCGCCAAAAAGCCCTAAAAGGCTCGAGAACCGCGCCAAGTCAAATCGATAATTTTCCTGATGTGTGCTTAAGCTCGAGATATGCCTTCTTCGATATGAACTCCCACTCCTCGGTAATAAGCTGAGGGCGAGTGTTGGACATGCTTGGGAGCTGATATCTTCTGACTAGAGGCACCAAATTCGTTTTATCACAGACATAAAGGATGAGTCGGCTTCGTATTGCTGTGGTCAAGCACGAGAAATCTGCTGAAGCTCCCCTTTTTTCCCTCGATGGATGCTGTCGCCATTGTACAAGTGGATAGGAGTCATATTGACATTTGCCAAGAGTGCAGGCAGACATAGCCGTCTCTCGATCGACTGACAGCCCGAGTCGCAACAAGAAGTGCATCGTCCAGTAGTGTTATGAGCATATTCGAATTGTAGTGATCGTGCGGCGGTAGGTTGGTTGAGTTGTTAAACAATTCACTGAGCCGCTCCCAGAAGCCGGTGCTTCTCAAATTTGCTTGCTTACGTGCGATGGGGCGCTAACAGTAGGGAGCGAGCCCATAGAGGGAGAAACTGTCACTAAAGCATGCATACTCAGTGACTATCTTGCACGTCCTAGCGGACAAAACAAAACAATACCGCGTTGTCGAGCACAGCAGCAATCTTGGGTTTCGACAGTTAAGCGGCGGGAACGTTTCGACACCTGTACGAACATGTTCAGAAAAAGCAAGTCTAGATAAATAACCTCACTCACGTCTAGGCAAGTGACTTGGGCCGTTGGAGTTGCGGGATCTGGGCGTTAGTGAGAACTGTTCTAGAACACGGATCTGGAGAGCCACATCGAACAAATATTTGTTCCCCACGCGACCGTGTTGAACATACCGGATTGGTCTCTTTTGCTTTCATTCTTACCTTCTGCTTCTGAATCTGTGGAAGAGCATATCATCCGCGCATTCTCGTTACGTCAAAAACAGATTACGAGAGTAATTGCAGAAGGCAGGTTTATCCAAGCGCATGTTGACATTCTCATGGCATAGGCCACAATTGCCATACTGGATATAGAACCCGCCGCTTCGATGGTCACAGGTTGCCCTTATCTGTAAAGCGTGTCCTTTTCCCTCTCGTTTGGCTATCCTTGCAGCCAACATGATGTCAATCTGCAGGTCCACGAGGGCGCTTGGGACCACATCGTTGATTTACACCGATAAGTTGAACGAGTGGATGGTCCATCCTTGGGTGCGCAGATCAGTCGGTCCCGGCTCGACTACATGCTTCTAGTGTTTACGTTGAGGGGCGCTCCACAACGAACTTCTTGGTCGGCGCTGAGGCACACGGTATTAGCTCAGGACATGCACCTCCCGGGCGCTGAGAAGTTGCTGTGGTCTCGCCTTCGCTATGGTCCATGAACTCCGGTCCCGTGTCGTCACAGCTGCTGCTGTTCCGCCCGATCTACTGCACAGACCGGCAGCCTCAGTTGATCCATGGCCTCCACCAAGTCATCTGGTGTGCCTCGAGTCTTCGTTGCTAGATCTGGGGCTCATGCGACCATCCGTGTGCCAAGGCGGATCAGTCACTACAATCTTAGAGGGGACGTAGACTAGGCTCTCACCTGCTGGTTCCGGAGAAATCGTGCAGCTGCACTACTGAGACTGATTCGGGCACCATCCAAACGCTTCGCGGCTGACCATCGCAACGCCAACTCACGTACCCTGTCCGTCATCGAATTCCCTGGACGGGTCATATGCACCATTGAGGCGGGTCACGCTCGCAGAGAAATATCTGATGTGCTGAATACCTCCCGCACCAACCTCGGCGGCACTGTGCGTACCTAGTAATACCACCGGCCTGTTCTCCGTTCTCGCTCTCGTCGGTCGGTCCGCAATGGCGCCGTTAAAGAAAATGTTGCTATTTATGTCGATAAGCCACTACCAGCTCGCGAGTTCGGCGTCTTACAGGACATCTCGAGTCCTGTTCTGCTACGGTCCAGAGCTTCGGGACCTGACCGTCACCCAAAACGGAACAGGTCTTTCCTCACTTATTTCCAAGAGATCTCTGCCCTCAGAAATCCACGGCCTTTGCTGCGGAAATCAGAAACTGTGCCTTGTGGCGTGCTGTCAAAAAAAGGTCCGCTACATCATCCGGATTTGATTGAGACCGGAGTATCTCACCGCTACCATGCAGGACAGGCTATAACCACACGCATACCACACCTTTTGCCGGTGTTGTTCTCGTCGGGTGCGTCGTTTTACGGCTTGGATCGGACCAATTTTACTCGGCTCATGGAGGCGGTACTTTGATTGGACGGTAGAGCACGCCAGAACTCTAAGCATGTTCATCTTCTAGGTGCTGGAACCGTGAACGGGTCGATTGTCTGGAATGCGCCGAGGCGCTGACTCTAGTTGGCTATAAGATCCGCTCCCTATATGTCAAAGAATAGGATTTAGCCTTCACTCTGCCACGCCGCATGCATAGAATTCCAGGAAATTGACCAGTCTGGTGTTCGCTTAGGCGAGTCTTACTGCTTCCTGGCGCACTACCCAAGGGAAGTAACTTGTCAGACATTCCAGACCGGCCTTTGCACCCTTCGAGTGTCGGAGCGTCACTATTCACAGTTCTTTCAACCGCAAGCGCAGTTCGAAGCCTCGGACTCGTCCCGGACAGGCGCGCCCTACACAGGTGCTCCCACAAATCGGATCCACGCCGTCGTCTCCCCTATCTTTGCTGCGCCCGCTTGTTGGACGGTCTGCACGCCCAGACCGCTTCGCGCAACGCGTCTGGCCAGATCCGCTCTTTTGTCGAACACGTGGGCGGGGAATGTGCGGCACATTTACCTGATCCTCCCAAGAACGAGGAGTGGAAGACAGGTTGTCTAGCGACTACTATGAAGAAGCCACCCCGGATCTCCTCACGGGGCCAGTAGAGTACGAGATACTTACCCTTGAGGGCAGCACGCACCGCGAATGCACATCATGCCTACCATCTGCCGCCCAATTTGAGAAATGGCCGAGCGGCGGGCGCGGTCCCAGGGAACGGATGGATTCCCCTGGCCAGTCGTATATATTATGGTAGTCCTCAACAGCATAATTATCACCTTTACCCACCTTCGTGTTTCCTGTTCGCCCATTTCCCATCCTCGAGTGTGGAGTTCAAGACAATGCCTCAGCCACCACGTGTTACATGTAAGTGGCATGGGCGCCTACGCGCAACTTTTTCTTGACGCCCATCCTCACTGTGCACCGCCCGCTCCATTCAATTCCCACCGAACCCGTCTTCAAAATGACATCTTTTTTGCGTCGCTTTGCGACCTCAGCTTCCACCAACAAGCTTTTGTAAAGCTCCTGTCCTCTCTTCGAATTATCAGGGAACTGACTAGCAACCCCGTCGTCGAATAGGCCGAATGTCTTCGTGAGTATTTGTCCGTGAATTTGACATGTGCATGATGTTGAAACGGCATAGTTCGACGTAGCAATTGACCAAAAGCCAACGGGACGTATCGTCTTCAAGCTGTACGATGACATTGTTCCTAAGACTGCCCGCAACTTCCGTGAGCTCGCGACCGGCCAGCACGGTTTTGGCTACACGGGAAGCGGCTTCCACCGTATCATCCCCAACGTGAGTTTTGCAAGCCATGGATACGTCGATCTCATGCCTGAACATGGTTTTGCAATGTACAGTTCATGATCCAGGGCGGTGACTTCACGCGGCATAATGGGACTGGTGGGAAGTCGATCTACGGCGAGAAGTTCGCAGGTCAGTACTGATTCCGCGAATATGCCACGTCGTTTGTTTAACTCACCCACCCCCTCAGACGAGAACTTCAAGCTCCGGCATACCAAGCCTGGCCTCCTCTCCATGGCGAATGCTGGCCCCAACACTAACGGTTCCCAGGTGCGTGGCAATCGTCCCTCCGGCCTCACGCTGGCGCAATTCCACTGATCCGGCTGCGCTATGGTGCAGTTCTTCATCACGACCGTCGTCACCTCATGGCTGGACGGTCGTCACGTCGTCTTCGGCGAGGTCGTAGAGGGCATGGACATCGTTAAGAAGATCGAGGCCGTAGGCAGTGACTCGGGCACGCCACGGAACAAGGTCACCGTCACCTCTTCTGGAACCGTATAGAGCCACCCTTGCCCCTTGGGATCCACCCTTGCCACCTCTCCGGTGGAGGGAGCTTCTGGCCTGACAAAATCTATCCAGCATGGAGTGCGGTGCTGTCATGTAGCTATACAGTAATCTCTGGGCATTGGTAGACTGGTGCGTCATGAGGTGGCTTTCCACGGACATTGCTAGTGGTCAGAGCTCGCGCCACATCATTCACCAGCACACACGCGTTATGTATGATCTATAATCTGACTAAAATTTCCACTATCGGGTCGGGCCTGATTGAGTGGTCCGGTTGGTGAGGCCGGTGTCTTGCCTTACACACCACACTTGAGTCCCGCAAGAACACATCACAAGATTGGAGAAAGCAAGAGCAGAATGGCGATTATGCAAACGTAAAACAAGAATACAGCTAAACCAATGTAATCTTACAACAAGATCGAACTCTAGTTTACAAAATTTACCAGTGCGAGGGCCTGTGAGGGGCGCTGACGTCAGTGCTGCCCATCAAAGACATAGCTCGATGAGACTCACCCGAATGTCGAGTTCGGCGGTGGTGCCCACAGCGTCGCAGACTTGCCGTCTGCATTATTGAACGACACGGTGTTTCCCCACCACTTGAGGATGGTATTCTCGCCAATCGTCCCGTTCCTGGGGTATTGCAGGCAGAAGAACACGAGGATGATGCCAATGGCAAGGCCAGAGTCCATGGCGGCCGACAAAATATCTGCATGAACAAGTCAGCCCACCGAGCCGACACACACAAGGTCACTAAGCACGCACAGTTGTACTTTGTCCACCAGGAGAAGTGGCGGCGGCGGATGGCGTAGTTGAAGACGAAGCCGACGACGGTCCAGGGCGCGTAGTTGACGGCGGTCGCGGGCGGGATAAGGCTTGTGCCGTTGAAGATGACAGGGAAGTTGACGTATTTCCAGAGCGAGTTGGGGAACTTGAGCGTGAAGATGTACGAGATGACGGGGGCAACCGCGCCAATGAGGAAGAAGAACAACAGGCCGCTGGAAGTGATACGATAAGGCTTCGTCCGTGTAAATAGAAGCAACACACGCACTAGTAGATCTGGCCCTTGGAGAATTGCCGCTGGGGCCCGATGACACCCCAGATAATAGATGCGGTCCCAAAGACCTCAGTCGAGGGGCACTACGAGCGGTGTTCAGCGCTGCTCTGAAAAGCTGAGCTAATCCGGACGTACAATAAAGCCGTCCTTTTGAGTCGGCGAGCACATGTCGTTGATGTTCGTGAACATCCACGCTTGCACGCCAAGCTGGACGGTGCCGCCAATGGCGGTGGCAAGGACTTGCGCGAAGAACATCGGGCGGGGACTGGGTGCAAAACGTCAGCACTGTGCATTGAGCGTTAGAAAATCGTGACATACGGGATCTTCATGTAGTGGCCGAGCTTGAAGTCGGACGTGAAGCTCAGCGCCTGGTACATGGTGATGTAACCCCACGTCTTAAACATCATCATCGCAATGGGCCTGCCAGGCAAGGCATAGCCGATAATGAGCTCGGTGATGACGCTAGCCGAGGCACCGCTCGTTAGTATCAACTCGTCGTGACCCTGCGAGTGGGACTCACTTGAGACCGATTTGTTGGTTGGTGATGGCCTGGATCATCCCGATCGGGATAGTGTACACGAACGCTGCAAGGGTCGTCAGTGGATGACAATTGTTTAGATCGAGCAATCGAGCTCACAGATAATAAGGGCCAGGATGAGCGCCCACACGGGGAGCTGGGTGTTCCATACTTCGATGGAGACGACCGCAAAGACGAACATGGAGACTAGTGCACACGTCAGTTAGTATTCCCCTCATTCACTGAGAACGCAAAGCCTACCAAAGATGAGGCCGTACCACCACTCGGGCACCTGCGGATATTTCGACATCAGGCGCGCGTGGATATCCGGCTGCTCTGAGAGCGAGCGACGCGACTGCACCCAGATCTGCTTGCGGAAGTAGAGCATGGTGTGCACGATCGTCGACGTGATGCTTGCAAACGAGAGGCCATACGACAACGCGAACGTCGTGGAAAGGAATAGCGGCGAGTACTGCTCATACTTGGCGAGGTTCAGCGACGTGTCGGCGTTGATGATCGCGTTGACGTCGTAAGCTTTCCCGGTGTTGTCGTACGATGTACGCGACGACATGGGCATGTACTTCGCATACCAGGTGTTGGTGTAGTAGAGGATGGGAGCGACGACCCAGAAGAACGCCACGAAGCCGACGGCGACGTTTGCTTCTGCCCACCACGGGGTGGCGAGGGGGGAGCCAATGTACGCAATCTGTCGCAACGTAAGGATTTTGTCAGAAGCTAGGTGAATGCGGGTCGCACCTGCGCCCAATCGAAGGTGATGAGGGACATTCCCAAACCGCTCGTGTACCCAAAGAGCTGGTTCACGACGACATTCTCCGGTGCGATCCAGCAGACCCAGTTGAAGTAACTGAGAGCCTGGAAAATGTAGCCGGGGAAGAAATACCAGCACATCCCTCCGAAGAACGCATACGTGAAGAAGCGCTCGCGGGAGATACCGCCACGGTTGCCGATACCCGCGTACTGCTGCGAGTGCAGCGTGTTGAAGAGTGCGCAGTTGACAAGGTTCGCTGGCCAGATCATTGATGGTGGCTGTACCAGATACCGCCGCGCTACCCCGCCGATCGAAAAGCCGATCTACGCAGCAGTGTTGGTACAAAAATGGAAGAAAGCGCTGACGATAACTTGCCAGCTGCGTGGACATGACGACCATCCACTGGTACGAAAAGTTATATATCTGGTTGTAATATACGCGCTGCACTGCGATGATATCCGTCTGCAGATACTGGTCAGCTCCAATACATATCACCGATGATGTGGCACTCACCGCATAGGCAGACTGGTATCCGACCGTGGCCATGATAGTAATCAAGACATGCTCTTTTACCGTGAAAGGACCGGGGTTGATAGACACTCCAAAAATCTTAATCCGAGGCATGAGACGCGCCCATGCACGACCAAGCGGAAATGACAGTAGTTGGGCGACGAGCTGTCACCATCCAGACGGTTAGTATCAGACAGCTGCATCACATCGCGGGATGATAGACATACGCCGTTGACGGTGACGGAAGGGTAACGGAAGAAGAAAAACTGGTTCAACCCGGGAAGGATGATTGCCCACACAACTCCGATCACCCACGAGCGGAAGGTAGAGACAGGCATATCCGGGTCGTCCGTGTTGGCTACGGCCGAGCGCACCTCCGGATAGGGCGAGTCATCCTCTGCGACATCAATGAGTTTTTGCTAAATGTCCATATCAGAACGCACTCACCGAGGATGATGGCGTCCTTGTCGATGTTGGGGTCATCGAAGTCGGCAATAGGCACGACGCCGTGGGCATCTGTAGCATTAGGCAATAAGAGTGTTAACGTTCATGAGCGTGGGTGCAGGGGGGAGGGCGGGCGATAGTACTCACGCTGCTTTTCCGCATCGAGCTTCTCGTCGAGCGAGCTGGCGGAATGGTCCTCCTTGTAGGCAGACATGGTGGGACGTCCGTTGGGCAGCGGGACCATTACCGGGCTTGCCAAATATAAAGGTGCGACAGGTGATTCCTGCCATGCAGATAAGCAGGAGCCAAAAAGAGCGAACGGTATCCGGGGTAAAGTAAGAAGACAAACGAGTTCTCACGCTGCTCCGGGTCAGCATGCGAGGCACCATCAGGTCTTACCCATCGAACCCACTGGTGTCAGACCCGATAACACTTCCGAGCACCTGCTCGACGGAAATTGGTCAGTCCTTAGCGTTCCAGTTCTGATTAGATAAACTCCTACCGTCCCGCCTTCCAGTGCGTCGCATAGCCGGATTCTCGATTGACCGGCTTCGCATTCGGCGCGGCCGCTGTGCCCTGTTTAAGCCAGCCATGATTTGCTTCCATGCTGCTCAATGTCGGCACTGCGTCAAGGACAGCGCCTCGCGTGACCGATCTGTAATACTTGGACACACAGCGTTCGGGCACCTCGGTCCAGGCATCAATCGCTTACGTAATGGACTTCTTAAGCCCTTAGATGGCACTGGTAACAAGGGCCTAACTGGTCCGATCTCCGAGGATATCTCCGGTCGGCGCTGACGTCCCTCCATCCCAATGTGAATACCCATTGCCTGTTCAGTGCCGGGATACCTCCGCACTATCACACAC